>JBCJKH010017433.1:0-17913 GCA_039877255.1 Loriculus beryllinus
GGGGCAGCCACAGCTTCTCTGGGCACCCTGTGCCAGCGCCTCAGCACCCTCACAGGGAAGAGCTTCTTCCTTATACCCAACCTAAATTTCCTGTTTAAGTTTGCTCCCAGGGAGCAGGTAACACAGGCAGACAACTTAAGAGCCACAGGTGCTGAAGTAACTCAGGGAGAAGGAAAGTCATGAGGAAATCATTTTTCCTGCTCCCTCTCCAGCCCCCTGAGCTGCTTGTGGCTCAGTGTGGTGACTCAGCGCCCGCACAACCCATCTGCCACTCCACTGGGTCCATTTGCATCATGCAGTGCTGCATGACAAGAGATGAAACAACACTGAGCCATGTGCGCCGAGCACGCTGTAACAATCACACTCCACTGCTGCCTGTGCACCACCAGGGTATGAGCACCAGGACCAGTATTCCAGCTGTGTCATGACACAGCAGAGGTACAACTGTCATCTGCACAGGAGCAAGGACAGGGCTCAGGAAGAGAAAGAGCCTATCCATCTGGTGGGAGATTTGGCCTGTGATCCAAGATAAAGACTTGCAGGCACAGCTTCCACCAGTGCAGCCTGCATGGGTTTTCCTGGGATGCCAAAGAAAGACACAGGTTCCAAACACACATGTGCATCTCATGCCCAGTCCTGGTAAGCAGAAGCTGAAGGCTGTCCATAGAGGACTTGAGTGCCATCTTTGATCCTAAACATCCAGGAAAGAGGAAGCAGAGCAGAATTAGCAGTTCCAAAAGAAAAGGAGCTCACAGCATCTTTAAGATCAATATAGACTGTGCCCCATCACCATCCTTCCCCATCCCCAAATAAGCAAACACCTTGTCAACTTCTTCGACTAAATATTCCTGAATCTTCAGGGGTAAACATACCAATTAAGCAGTTCAATTTAAGCATGATGTTCATTTTAATTGTGCTAATCCACCCCCACAGGGAAAGATGAAGCAGCTTCCAACGCTCTGTATCTGTTTGGATCTTGCACAGAAGCCAGAGGAAGTTGCAGGATACAGTAAGTCAGTGGTTAGCATATGCCCAAGTAGCAGATGGTGAGGATGAGCTAAGAAGAGTTTGACTAGGAGGACAGGACTGTGGACACAGCTAAGCCTAATGGTTTATCTTCAGGCTTCACTCGTGGTCTCTGCCTGTAGGCTACTTATATGTGAAGAAACAGCCTGTTTGGCAAAAATAGAGCTTCCTCGATGACAAGCTCTTCCTTGCTGACTGTGGCTGTTGAGAGGTAATCACCAGTCTGCAAGAGGGAAGACGCTGAAGTGGTTAAAAAACCATTGGCAAGACAGCTACCTGCTGCTGCCAGCTTCCATTCAACACCTGGGAGAAACAAACCTATCCCAGCACATCCTTCACCTAGAACTCTAACATGGATGAGTCTTGATAAATCTTGCAGCAGGACCCCATGGCACAGCTATCAGAATAGCTGCTCCTGCCACCCAGAACTGAATCTTCACATAGAATCACGCAGGAAGAGAGCAGCACAGAGCCAACTGTTAGAGATCCATCCCCCTCCACCCACCTTAGCAGACCAAGGCTATGAAGACAAAAATGCAGAGCCTCTCTGACTCCTGCCTGTCAACAGTGAAAGGATGTGGTGACAAAGAGCCTCCTTGCTAGGACACGTGAGCCTCTGCCCCCGGCTTCCCTTCCTCCCTTGCAAATAACAGCTGCCATCTCTAAAACGCTGCTCTCAGGGCAATTTCAGCAGGGCCCTGCAGCTCAGAGTCAATGCAGAAGGTCTCTGCACAACATGCCTGAGGATGCTCTCAGAAAGGGATTTGCTTCTTTTTTAAGTTCAGCCACCTGAACAGACTAAGTTCATGGTCCTTCTCTCAAGAGACGTCCTAAAAAAATCCTCACAGGAGAGCCAAGACCAAGCTGTCTGTGACCCCACACAACGGTTACAGAGGGGCAAAGCATGAGTGATAGAGTTGGTATCAAAAAGGCTAAGCCCCTTCCTCTAGTTTCCAAGTACAAAGAAAGATCTTCCTCTCCGAGGGACAGAGATACAACATATGGACAGAGATACAACATGCTCCTGGTGTTTCAAGGAGATCAGTAGCACCGTTTTAAAGGATAAACAATTTTTTTGCATATCCCATCCCCTGGCACTGAGTTGAACACAGTATTACCTACCTTCTGGCTGACAGGCACAGGATGATCCTCCTCTTCGCTGCCTGAGGAGTCAGAGCTCTCCACTGGCTTTGCACTTTCAGCAGGCTTTGCACTTTCAGCAGGCTTTGTGGGAGCAGCAGTCCTTCCTGGTGTGGTTTTGGCCTGCTTAGGCACTGCTGGCTTTGGTGTTGGCTTCCCTTGGGAGAGGGGAACTGTTTTTCCTAGAGCTGCTTTGCCAGAGAGCGTTGCTGCTGGTGTAGGTTTCCTTGGGGATGGGACGGCTTGGGAGGATTTTGGAGGTGTCTTTGTCGGACAAGACAAGAACAGTGAAAGAAGGCAAATATCATAGCAGCATAATTCATTTTGCTCACACTATAATCAAGGGAAGAGATTTCAGAGCCTCCCTGGGATAGGTGAATGTTAAAGGAAGATTAGCAACTGGCAGGACACAAGGCATCCTTTCATCTAGCTGTGTGGGGATGGTCTCCCAGGATGAGAAAGCAAGAGCAGGAATTCTCCATTAGCCTGTGATACTACCAGTCCCCTCCAGTGAGGTGCATTGCGGCACACTGCACTCCTCACAGTGGGGAAGCTAAGCTGTGCTTCAGTTTGACAAATTAGACACTATTTATTGCAATTTACAGCTGAGAGGCAAATTCAACCATGACAATTTGCCTCTTCAGGTGGCAAAAGAATTGCTGTGGCTTTTTTATTTAAAAGTACTGATGTCTTTTTTTGTTATTATTTTTAAGAAGGGAACAATGGCTTGAATAGAAGTCAGAGCGAATACATTGAGGTGCCTTTAAACATCCCCTGCCTCTTGCCTCCCACCCCAATATGACCTTGTTACACGTTACATGCATTTACAGTTCTTTTCCACTGCAATTCCTGGCCCTAGAGGGGCATGCAAGGAGAGACAAAAGTTCAGACAGACGCACCTGGGTTACTGATGGGAGTTCCTCATCTTCACTGTCCGATGAGTCACTGCTCTCTGATGTGTCATCGGGCTTTGCAGCCCCAGAAACCGTTGTAGGAACCGTTGTGGGTGCAGGTTTGGCCTGGGCTGGTGCCACTGCTGTCGGCCTCACTGCATTCCTCTTGAGGGATGCTAGAGTAGCTGGTACGCTTTTCACAGGCCCAGCATTAACTGGCACTGTTTTCACAGCTGTTTTTGCCTGGGAACAGGGGGAACAAATGGGAATCACAGCCAATTAACATCTCAGAAGAAACCCATTGAGAGCTGTAACTGCATGGAATCTGTTTTAAAGAAGGCTACCTCGCTAATTTGACCAGGACAGACTTGTTCAGATCCACAGCCTGGGGTGTATCTGAAGCAAACAGCTTTCTCCATAGATTGCCTGACTGTATCTGTGGAGTTGCACACCAATCCCCTCCTACAGACCAAATGATCACCCCCAACTTCAGGCACTAAGAGGAACGGCAATAGAATGGTTGATGCTGGCAAGGGTTAGTGGGGCTTTCAGCCACACAGCATGGTTCTTCAGCTTTGGAGATCTCACACACCCAAAGAAGGGGGTGTTGTCAGAATACAGCATTGCAGAATTCCTCTCTACTTCAAGGGAAGGGAAGCAATTTCCTGGAGACAAGGAACCTGGCTTGGAGAGGTTACCTGGATCACTGGAGTTGCAAGCTCCTCCTCAGAGGATGTCTCCTCACTTGATTCCTCACTGCTGCTCTCAGCAGCACCAGCTGCCTGCTTTGCCTCTGAAACACAAGCAAGGAGATGTCACAGCTGCTGCCAGCTCTGAGCTCCCAGAGCATGATGCTAATGTGGCTTTTGAAGTCAGGAAAACAAAACATGACACAGAGAGAACTAAGAGGATTTGCAGGGAAGAGGGCCTAGCCCTGCAAAAGCATCAGTGGCCTTCTGGGAACAGCTTCTCCAGACAAACACTGGCCCACAAACACCTCCCCTCAGTGCAGGCAAAGATGGAAAATCCTTCCTGGCTACCATCTCACCCTACAGGAGCTGCCCAGCCACACACAGCTCCCTGCAGAGGTACCTAGCATGGCTGGAGCTCCCCTGGAAAAGAGCCAAGAGAAGGACCATTTTCAGAACTTCTCCCAGCACACACTTCAAAGCAGTAAGATTTCCCTAAAGACCTCAAAACCGAAAAGCAACCACTTTACAAGTGGGAATATAAAGAGAAGATGCTGCAGTGCCCTTCCAAAAAGCTCAAAGCATCTGCAGTGCTAGTTCTGCATCTCCTCCAGATACGATACGCTTTTATCTCCAACCCCATAGTGCTGGGTGCTGCCAGACAGACATCTCAGCACAGAATCTGCTGCTTGAAATGGGAGCAGGCATCCTGGCTTCATCCCACAGAGCTCCGGAGCTGGCTCTTTTGCAGTATTCTCACAGCCTCTCCTAGGAGCAAGCATCGCTCTGAGCTTTCCAGCACGGGAGCTGAAAGGCACAAGCTAAAAGCACAGCTAAGACCTGATTCCATGCCGGAGCTGGAGCACACATACATCTACCACACTCTGCTGGCTCCTTACCCACTCTGGGAGCTGTGCCCTTTGCAGCCTCTTTTTCCTCATCACTCTCTGACGAGGAGCTGCTGCTGGAGCTTTCGGGTGTTTTAGTTGATACCAGTGCTTTGCTTTGACCTGCCGTGGTCGTGGCTCTTGTTGCATGGCCAGGCTTCCCAGGACCAGGCAGTTTCTGCCCAGCTTTGGCTGGTTTTGCAGCTGGTGCATGGGGCTGCTGCTTGTTTGAGACCACAGTTCTGTTTGCAGCAGGGGGCACGGCTGCTTTGCCTGCCAGGGCAGGGGGTATGTTAGGAGAGTGCAGGGAGTTGGTGGCAGCTCTGCCACTCGCCACAGCCGGTGGCACCTACAGGGAACAAAAGAAATAAGAAGCCTGTAAACAGATGAGGGGCTAAGCTGGACGCAATGTATCTTAAAGAACCACCTGGCAGCCAGGCAAGCCACAGAGCTCTTTAGGGAAGCACCTGGGGGACAGATCTAATAGAAGGATTATGTCAGCATAGGAGGGTCATTTAATATGAGTTCCAGCCCACAATTCTACACATCCTAATGAGCCTGGCATAGTCCTGACCCCAGAGTATTATCAGCCTTCAAAGCCAAGAGAATTGCCTTACCACAACTGCACCTTTTCCAGCTGGTGTCTCCTCTTCTGATGAGGAGTCATCCTCTTCACTGCTTTCTACATTCAGGCCCGAGTTGGTGGCCAGGGGAAGGCTGACTGCTGAATGGAAGAGAGCCACAGAGACATCCTGAGTGCACCTCTCGCATCAGGATGGCCTCTGGTTTGCAGGGAGGGCAGGGTCCCATCTCCACACCTGCCCCAACACCACCAGCACTGTCCTTGCAACAGGCAAGTGTTTCCCTCCTCCACTCCATCCTTCCCACCACCAAGACAAGGAATCTGCCCAGATCTGGATGTTCCCAAGAAGTGGTCTACAGCAGGTGAGACCGAGCCAAAACACATCAGATACATGGGGTTTTGTTACACTACATGAGCCACATCAGCTACACCAGGGATCTATTCCAACCTCAGGACAGAGGCTTTCCAACTAATAAGTTCTTCCTTCATCTGTCAGTCAGGCCTGCCTTTCCCAGCCCACAAACACCTGAGACCAACTGGAAGGTGCCCCACAGTGGGCAGCATTAGGTTCCCAACGCTTCATTCAAGCAACAACACCCATCCCTCCCCAGTGAATTGCAACATATTCCTCCTAGCTCCAATAGACATCTGTGCTCCCAGAAACTCCACATGAGGAGGTGCTAAAATAGTTAAACAGAAGGGAACAGCCACCACCTTATAAGCATTTTCCCTATCCAAGCAAGTCCAGCTGTTCCTACACAAGCCTCTGATCCCAGTCTGTCAGTTCCAAGGAGGTGAAACGCTCCTACCATTTGCAGCTTTTGCCTTCTCTTTTTCATCCTCTTCTTTGTCTGAGCTCTCAGAGCTGCTCACAGGATCAGGAACTCTGATCTTTTCTGGGATGGCTTCTTCATCATCACTCACCTTTCTTCTCCTGGAATTTGAGGGAGTTCTGAAGGAACAGGATTTGCATCAGAATGGGGAAAAAAAATGTCTTAAAAAGAATAAAATACTATTATTCACCTACTCTCGGGTCAGGCTCCAGCCTAAGGACAATAAGTGTCATTCCTCTCCAGCTCCTAAAGGGGTGGGAGAAATACTTCTCTAATCTGCAAGGAACAACTCCAGTCATCCTCAGGCAACTCCTGAGAGCAACATATCCCCTGCAGTACTCAGAGGAGATACTGTACATGTTTTCTCCTGCATCCTAAGCAGACTCTTCCACACTTCATCAGAGAACTAAAAATGTGCATGGTCAGGCTGGTTCTCACAACAGAGCTAAAGCATCCTACAGGACAAATTCCTTCTCCAGGAGGCAGCTACAGCCAGACAGTAATTGCAACCCCAGGGTTATGACAATGAGCGCCAAACAGGTCTTGGTATGCCACAAGGCCAGGAGAAGTGAGTCTGAAGGCTGTAAAAGCTTTATGCTATTTGTTCATCTGATTTAGAAACAAGATTAGTTTAACAATTTGGCCAGTAAAGACTGTGTTTGTTAGTGTTTTAGTAGCAGAGCTGTAACAGCAAGATTTTTTGCAAGCAGGCAAAGCCAAGGGCACATTTGCTGTTACAAAGTCCTGTTCACTACTCTTAACAATTTAAAAGAGCAGGGCAAGCCACGCAGGCAGCTCTGACCCTACAAACTCTTCCCAATTCAGCAGCAGCTGATAACACAACAGGGACTACTGTGAGAATCTGTTGTGGGTGACCAGGGGCTCAGGGATACTGCGTGAGGACAAACAGCAGTGCCCCAAAGCATTTGTTAGAGGGAGGAACTGCAAGCCTGTTTCTAAACCGCTACCTCCTACCCCAAGGCATGAGGTGCTCTAGCAAAAGGCATCTCTGAAGCAAACACCCACTTTCTTAGGCTGCTGACATGGCTGCTCTGAGGAGCATCTTCACTCCAGTGCTCATCTGTACAGGCACAGAAGCACAGCTCCAGACAACCCAGCTCTGTGGCTGCCACCAGTGTCAGGCCAAAGCCAGCAGTGCACAGGGTGGGTGCCAACATCACTGCACCCCACAGGGGAGGTGCTGCAGACCTTGACATGGGGTCCTCACTGGAGTAACTACACAGGAAGGTGCTGGGCTGAACATGTAAGGACTTGAAACCCAGAGACTTCCTCTAAGTCAGCAGACACATCATCTGTGCCAAGGTTTAAGATCCTGTAAGAGCTCTGGCATTTCAACATCTGCTCTAGTTCCTCTTGGGTCAACACTCCTGCAAAGCACGTGGCTTTAAAACGAAAGTGAAACAGAACTGGGGGAAGATTTCTGGCAGTAAATCATGATTCTGATCCCCACAATACTCCAGTATTAACCTCAACCAGCAAGAACAGCACCAGCTGCTCAAAACTAGAGTGTAACAACTTATCCCCAAGCTCAGACTGCTGAGCACTGTTATCATCAGAAATACTCTGACAAAAGGAAATTCCAGCAGATAAAGCTCACACGTGCCATGCAGTCTGGACTTTAAGACAGGCTGGAATTTATTCCACAGGCACCTCCCCCTTCGACTTACTTTTCCCAGTGGGTAAAGATGTCCTCGAGAGAGGCCGAGAGGGAAGGGAGCAGCTTCTGTGAAAGCAGAGGGAACACGAGTCAGGCACCAGCCGCAGGTCAGGGTGACACCAGACAGCAGCACGGACAGCAGCGGCCCCTCCAGCACCCCCGGGATATCGGCACCACGTCCTCCCCGCACACACCGCGCTGCTCCCCGGGCAGCACCGGCAGAACCTGCCCTGCTCGGGACGGCTCTAACCGGCGGGCTGCCGGCACAACACGTGGGTGCGGTGTGGAGCAACGGGAAGCGGCACAGAGCTGAGGGCACGGGGCGCGCCCGGCCTCCGCACTGAGAGAGCAAAGCGGGACCGGGCCCGTGAGGGAGGAACGAGGGGCCCGTGAGGGAGGAACGAGGGGCCCAGGCCCTCCGAAGGCCGTTACCCCCCTCACCCCCGGTGCGGGTGTCCCGGTGCGGGTGTCCCGGTGCGGGTTACCTGCCCGGTCTGCGCCTGCAGCTCTCGGGCCGCCCGGGCGAACCCTCCGCGGAGCAAGTGCTGGTGGATAAGAGCGAGCAGCTCCAGAGCCCCCCGCCTGTCCGCTGCCATGGCGCGGCCTACGGGCGCCGCGTGCTGCGCGCCCGGCGCGTCACAGCCGCTTCCGCCGCGCTGCCCGATGGGAGTTGTAGTGCGGGGTGGGGAGGATGGGGATGGGGGAGCGTAGGGTGGCTCCAGCGCTGCGTCCGTGGTGGGCAGTGGGGGCTGAGAGAGGGGTAACGGGGACAGACCGCTAACAACGGGGTGGGAAGGGTTGTGGGTACTTCAGCACCATCCCTGGCAGTGTTCAAGGCCAGGTTGGACACAGGGGCTTGGAGCAAGCTGCTCCAGTGGAAGAGGTCCTTGCCCGTGGCAGGGATTGGAGCTGGATGAGCTTTAAGGTCCCTTCAACCCAAACCAGTCTGGGGTTCATGGGTCTATGACATCCAGTCAGTTTTCCTGCTCTGAATTCACAGGCTTTGCTCCTACGATGCTCTCTCAAGGCTGATGTAGTGCTGTAGGAAATTGAGGTGTTTGGGCAATTTTGGGGCTAAACCAACCAAATTAAGAGAGGGACAAGGAGCTGCTGATTCAGAGCAGCTGCCGGAAAGTGGCTGTCCCATCAGCGCTCTGCTCCACACTGACACTCTCCAGGAACAACCTTGCTCCCTGCACTTCAACAGGGGTTTATTTTTGGGAGGCTCAGTAGTGTCCATGGTGCATCCATCGCTCGCTGAGATACAGGCACTTTGTATTTCTAGGCACGATTAAATATAAACCTGTCCCGGCTCCAGCTGGCTCGTGTGCCTTTAACACCAGCATCACCCAGAGCTGCAGAGCCCCTGTGAAATGAATCACAGCCCTGGCTGGGGCTGGCACAAGCAGTCATTGATGCTCGGTGTTCATGTGGCCACAGCACACACCACAGCAGGGCGGCTGGCCTGGGGCTGTGTCCCAGTGTGACTGCTGATGCTCTGAGATGACCCAAGGTGCAAGGCCTGGTTTGGTGACCTGGATCTCCTACCGCAAGGGGAAGAGCCAGGTAAAGCAGCCTGGGGCAGAGCAGTGAAGAGTGGGTGCCTCTTGGAGAAGCTGGCCTCTGATAGTGAGGTTGGGTGGAGATTCAGCCTCCTTGGTCCACAAAGGGCATTGCCTGCTGCAGTTATGTGGATGGACAGATTTGGGTGTACTTTGGTGCAGTCTGGAATGGTTTTATACCTCCAGAAACTCCTCGGTTTGCTTTATTAAAACCTCATTCCTGTCTCTGCCTGTTCCCATCAGGATCCCTGTCATTGCAGGAGGTGCTGCCCAGACCTCAGCTAAAAAGAAGCAGAGGGTTCTTCCTGAGCAATGGAGCTCTCCAGACAAATGTCACACAGTTAAAGGATCCCTGTGTGGTGCAGGGAAGTGCAGCAGCGCTGTTTCTCTTGGTCTGAATGGGAGGAAGGCTGGAGGGTGGCAGGTCACCAGAGCAGCAAGCCATCGAGATGCCAGCAGGGTGACGAAGGAGGGTGAGAACATTCTGACAGCTGTCGGGGTAGGACAACACAGGCAGATCCATCAGCTCACTTTACAGGAGAGGGGAGCAAAGCCCATGGTAGCAGTGCCCTGGGTCCGGGTTGGAAGTGTTCTGCCTGGACAGCTTTTCGAGGGCTCTCCATTCTCTGTGCCAAGGGAAGATGCTCTACAGGGTGCCTGGGGAAATGGGATGCGTTAGTTCCCCAGACATAAGAATACCAACAAGCCCCTGCTCTGCTGCATTTCAAGCCTCTCCTCTCTATTGGCTCAGAACTCATGTTCACTAGAAAGCATCAATGGTTTGGTTTTGACCAGTTTCAGAAAAACATGGAAGGGAAAATATAGATGAGCATAGATGGGGGAAAACACATTCAGGAGAACTGCTCTAATCAAATAGAATATCTCAAAGCCCTGAGCATCATGGACAAATGCCTTGAAAACCTGACTCCATTTCCCCCCGAGGTATCTCTTCACAGGTCCACTACAGGTCAGGGTCACTTGAGTCCAAAGCCTCATCCCCTGGAACCACGAATACCTTCAGCAAGCCGCAGCCTGGGAGTAACGCAACCCACTTGAATGAAGAAATCTGAACACAAACAGTGCGTATGCTGCACCACAATTACAGGTAGAGAAGGTATTTGAGGCGGTTGGTAAACATGCCAAATAATAAATAGAGCTATTCAGTCAGCAAACAGCTGCAGGATTATAAATAGGAAAACCTACCCCAGCTGAGACCCAGCAACACGCACACACTAAGGAGAGATTTGTGTGTGTGTGCATTTTTTGGAGGGAGGTTGAAACTATTTTGCCCACTCTTTATTTTTAGGGAGGTGGAACGTCCCCGGTGGGTTTCAGAAGCTAACCTCTCGGGTATGCCTTCTCCATGCCAAGACACTGAGTCACGGAGGGATCGCAGGAAGCTGTTTGAAATCCAGACAGGGATAAAGCAGCTGTAATTGAGGAGCCAGCTGAGCTCTGTCTGCTCCGAACCACACAGCCCCATCCCTGCCCTCAGCTCTACAAGCCGAGAGCTTTGCTCGCTGCTGCTTTCACATGTTCCTTGGTTATGGCTTGGGGTCAGCCTTGTCCACACCTATTCCGTTCTGAATGAGTGCTTGTGTCCTAGCCAAGCCCGGGGTCAGGGAGCATGCTTGCAGGCTGGAGAGCACTGTCCTGCCTCCAGTGGGAGCTGACAGCCTCCAGGTACGTCTGCTGGACCCCTGGGGCTGCAGGGATGTGTTGCTGCTCTGCAGCCTTCACTTGAATACATTTGTCCATCCGTAAGTTTTCGTGGCTGCTGATACCAGGCAGAGCCACAGGGATGTTGCTCCCTCTGCTTTGGCTCCATAGCCGAGGGGTGGGATGGGTGGTAAAGGACAGGACCCTTGTTACCTCCAGCAGTAACTCGGATATGTCTTATGAGTCAGATTGTTGGCTCAGTGTGCGATCCACGTTTAGGAGGATAATCTTCCTGGCCCAGTTCAGAGGCTGAGATGGATTTCCCTGCTCAAGTGCCCTGAACTCTACCTCCTGAAAAGCACCTTGGGGTGAGAGAAGAGAGTATCGCAGGAGATGAGGATGGGTCAGAGCAGGGAAAGTGCAAGAAAGATGGAGATGGAGGGTGTTAAGGGATGGTGAGGAGTGGAGGTGAGAGCACAGCAGAGATAGAAGAGGGGAAGCATTGAAGGGAGACAAGGACAGAGGAAGGAGTTCTCATTTTGAAGGGAACAGAATGGAAGAGAAATCTAAGGAGGATGGAGAAGAAATGACCAAGGAAGATCAAGCCAGCACAGGGATTAGCTGTGGGGATTTGTTCGCTGGAGCCCCTGCTTGGCAGCTTGGGGTGCAGAGGGAGGGCTGCCCAGTGCTGCTCTGCAGGGCTTTGGGTCACTCTGGTACCAGCACCACTCACCACAGCCTGGGGAGCACATCCTGGGCTGCAGCCAGGCCCAGTGGGGTGGGCTGGGGCTTTACAAGGACAAGGAGCTGCTTTGGGAACAGTCTGACTCAGGAATCCCGGCTTTTTTCTTTCTCCCCCTCTTTGTTTTGCTGTTCTCTCCCCCTCCTCCTTTTTCTTTGTCTGCTAATGTGCAGCAGATGGGAGGAAATGCCATTTTAAATGCCACAGCATCCTGATGAAACTCGATGGGTTGTGGCAATCTCGGATGAATCATGGCATTGTTTTGTGTACATGGCCCTGCTGCAGCTCGGCCTGGCTTGGGCAGCTTTGTGCCTGCAGTTTTGCTAATCCAAGTTGGGTTGCTCAGGGCTCACCCCAGCAGGTGCCCCCCAGGACCTGAGTGTTATTAATTAATAAACCAGCCTCATTTTGGAGTCAAAACTGAGCCCAAAGTTCGTTATTGCTTTATCAGTGGTGGAACCAGCAGCCAGCTTTGAAACATCTGGTCCATGCTGCCTTTGGGGATGTGGGGGTTATAAATCACACTCCATTCCCATGTTGTGTTTATAGGCTTTCCACACAAGGTGGAAGAACAGGGTTGAGAGAACCCAACCCAGCACAGCCCAGCCCTCCCCTCCACACCACCTCCAGCTTAGCCCATGGTCCCTCTGGAAAGCCAGGCTGTGTCTCTGCTTCATCCTTTGCCCCACAGCTGGGATGGATCCACGGAGCCAAGGCTGAGGTGGGTTTCTGAGATGTAGCCGCTTGCTGACAGGGCTTTGCTTGAGGTGATCCAATCATTTCATCTAAGCCATCAGGCAGGAGTTGGATAATATTGACTCACTCGCTGGCAGCTTGCTGCCAGATGAGAAGGAACAGCTCAGGAGTTAAAAAAATAGTAATAAAATACACACATCCCAACAGCTCCATCACTGAACCTCACAGCGAGCCAGCCCTCTCAGCTTCAAACAATAATTGTGGGGGGAAGAGTCACCTCTAAGCCTGCAGAATATAAAGCAGCCTTTTAATTTCAGTAGCTGAAAGAACAGATTTGAGAACTCCAACGAGCAGAAGACGTGACATTAAAATTGGTTGCAGTATGCTTAACAGTCTCTATTGGAAGTGTATCTCTGGCTATGTCTAAGTGCTTGTGTCTACTGCCGTGGCAGTTACTCAGTGCTGGCACAAGAGCATTAAGCCATTTAATTCCTTCGTTTTTTTTGGTTGTAGATTTAACATACATGGATGCAGTGAGCAGAAGGGCTGTTATGAATCAACCCCCATCCCAGCCCTGCTGTCCCCCAGGCTCTTGCTCTCGTTTGCAAGCATATCCCTGTTAAAAGGCCTGGCAGGCTCGTGGCGTAGCACAGCCAACACCAACAGGCACAACAGCTCCACTGTGTTTATCCAGATTCCAGCAGCTGTACCTGGGAGGAGAGGGAAGGGGTTGTGTCTGCATTCATGAAGCCGTAAGGCTGAGGTATTGCTTTTCTCCCATCAGGCATCCTTTGCTGCTTTAATTTAAGTCGAAAAGCAATGCAGCAGGAAAAGAAGGGGAAGGAGGGAGTGGGAAGAGGCTGCTCACACCGGGGTCATGCTGTGACCCTGTGCTGTGGTTTGCACCCTTCCAGCTTCCTGAGCTTTCTCAGCTCAATTCTGACCAGAGCAAAACCCTTTATCCTGGTTCAGTGTTCCAGTATGAGCCTGAGAGAGGAGGAACATGCCCTCGTTTCTCAGCAGTGAGCTGATGAACTAGCACAATGGGTCACCCAGGGAGGGTTCACGGTGAGGAGCCTCACTGTGTGTCCCACTGCCCTGCCCTGTCACCACCACCCTGGTGTGGGCTCAGCCGTGTGCTGGTGGTGGAGATGCAGTGATCTGAAAATGGGGAAAAAAAGAGGAAAAGATAAGGAAGACTTCACCCCTCTCTTTCTGATGGTTTCTGGTTTGTACCTTAGTGCCCCTGGTCCCCTTGTGCCTGAACCAGTAATAGGCTCTTGATGTGTGCTTATTTTGTTTAGCACATCCTCAGTGCTGTGGTGAGTGCTTTAGAGATGTTCTTACAGTGATTGCTTTCACTGCTTATGGAGAAAGCCACAGTAGTTAAAAGGAGTGGACAGATGCCAGACGCATTAGTGCTGTTTGCAGTCATGGAGGGCCCATTTGTTAGGTATTTTGCCTCAGGATGTGGGACCCACCAAGAGTCTACCCTTGTTTGGGCAGGGCTCAGCCTGAAGGCAAGGAAGACTTGCATGTGCACATCCAGCATGATCTTTACGTCGTGCCATAGTGGTGCCAGACCTTCCTGATGCTTTTGGCATGAGGAGCCAGGGCTGGGGCGATGGCACTGCTTACAGCATCCTCATCCTCCATAAGCATGTGTGATGAGCCAGCCCGAGCCCTCACAAGAGAGGGAGCCACAGCCCAGCACAGGCAAATCCTGCTGGACATCCCTCCTTTTGGGTGTGTTTTGAGGTGGCTTTCCCTCTCCTGATGGGGGATTTTGCTGTGAGGTGATACAGTACGAGTGGTGGATGAGCTGTCTCAAGCAGAGCAGTGATGCCCCACTCCTCCCAGCACAAGGATGTCCTCTGAGTAGGCACTGGGAGAACCACTGTTGAGCCATTACCTGACCGCCCTGCTCCCTGCCATATGAGGAGTGGGCAGGATGCAAAGCTTGTGCTCCTGGTACCCAAACTTGTCTTTGGCTTCCTGGGCAGGCTGTGGAACACTCTGCCTCTGCTCAAGTGGGATGCAGCCTCACACTGGCTCCAGCCACATTCTCCGATTTAGTGTGACTTTGGTGTACCAGAATAGCTCGAGTTTCATGCAGGAACAACACGTACACATGTGCTTCTGTAGAAGGAAGAAGTACTTTACTGTGAGGGTGGTGAGGCACTGGAGCAGGTTGCCAAAAGAAGTGGTAAATGCTCCATTCCTGGCAGTGCTCAAGGCCAGGTTGGACAGAGCCTTGGATGCCACGGTCTAGTGTGAGGTGTCCCTGCCCATGGCAGGGGGGCTGGAACTGGAGGAGCTTTAAGGTCCTTTCCAACCCAAACCATTCTGTGATTCTGTCATTCTATGAAGTAACACGGGAGAGGACCAGGATTGGATCTGTGCTGGTGCAGGCAGCAGAGATAGGCTCCTGCAGCAATGTTAGTCCCTGTTCTCCTGGCCTTGCTAAGGGAACAGCACGGCCAGAGATGCCTGTTAATCTGTGTGTAACAACAGTACATGGGAATTGCAAACAGATTCTTGCCTTATCTTGCTCGAGGGTTATTGCAGTACAGAGATTTAAGTTGGCTTTTCTGCCAAAGCATGTATGCAGCTATTCAGAGATTCCACCAAAGCACATACATATATGCTTCTCTTGGAAACAGAAAAAACCCATTATCCAAGAAAAGCCCTGCACTGTTATTAATCTCCGGGGTTTTATCCACGTTTCATTAGGAATCTGGACATACTTGAAATGGCTTTCAGATAAAGCTGAATGAATCTCCCTCTGTCTCAGAGGCTGGTGTGGCTTAATTTCCTAGCGGAGACTTGGCTGCTTTGGGAATTGGGTAGGAGATTTCCAGCATCTAAACTGGGAAGGAGGGAGTGCCTTAAAGCAGCCCAATCTGAATGACTCGCAGATGCTTTCAGTGGCTTGCTGGGAGCGTGGGGGGAGCAGGGGCGTCCGGATTGAGAGAAGCTCTTCCTTGGCCAGTATTGAACCAGATGGGCAAGAAACTGCTCTTGAGATGCGTGATTCACAGTGCAAAGAAGCGGGAGAGCTCATCCTCCATGAGCAGCCTTCCTGCAGCCCCTGGGAGCAAATGGCCAAAGCAGGGATGCTGGAGAAAGGAGCAGGCTGAAGGCACTCCCCTGCCTTCCCTGGAGCATGGGTCCTGGATGTGGCCACCTCAAAGCCACAGCAAGGCTGCCAGCCCTTGTAAGCCACAAGAGGGTGACAAAGTCCCATCCTGTGCTGTGGTGGCCATGGACAGACCCAGAGATGTCCCTGGCTGGCAGAGGACAGCAGGGTCCCTTGGAGACCAAGCCAGGCTGGGCAACCAGAGGCTCTTGGGAAGTCCTTGCTGAAGTTCTAGATGGGAGAGATGCTGGCTGCAAATGGGATGCTGGTACTGAGGAGCTGGGGACTTTATTTCCACCTGGCTTTATTCAGCACAGGTGGTGGCATTGGCAAACCATTCCTGTTGCCAAAAGAGGGGGAAGCTCCCCAAAAATCACTGTAGCAGGCAGGGAAAGAAACCTTGCCTTTGATCCCCATTGGTGGTCTAATGTGAAACCCACATTTCAGAGTAATTTCAGAGCGCTGCTCAGTAACTGTCCATAAGTGACTGCTTCCAGAGCATCTGCACCATGCGGAAGTGGTACTGAGCAGGGAGGATGCTCCTGCTCTGGCCGTGTTTTTTGCCCCCATGGGGAATCTATTGCAGCTCCCAACCCTGTGGCCTTCCCTGGGGAAAAGCAGTGATCCTCGCTGCCTCTGTGCTGTCTACCTGCCTCCCTGGAAGCTGCAGCATCCCCTTGGAACACTGTGTGGGCTTCTCGCTAGACGTTCTTTGCAGTTTTGCTTTGAGAGGGACAGCCTGTGTTCCCGAGCAGCCGCCCAAGGCACTGCCCGAACTAGAAGATTAAAGTGTTCTGGGAGGTTTCCAAGCTGGAATCTCCTCCTCCTCCTCCTATCCCATGAGTCCTGGACAGCGGGTGTGGGCTTGACAGCATATCTGGCCCTGAGCTCCAGCCAGCTCCCATGTAACTTCATCTGTCACTAGGATAGGAAGAGCCTGCAGTGCACCAGACAGGAAAGTGGCTCTGCCAACCTCTGATCTTACCTGTTGATGGGAGCAGGCTGTGGAGAGAGCTGGACGTGCCTCCCTGGCCACGATGGGCTGCCTGGCCCCTGCTTTCCCACAGGCCATGGATTCATTTCACCCCTCATGCTATTGCAGGAGCATCTGTGTGCACCAATGCATGTATATTGGGATGTGCATTTGCAAATCCCCTCACCCCCATCTGGTTGTTATGCTGCTGTTCATAGAAAGACCCCTGTGCTCTTCAGGGAACCAGGGATGTGGGATGTTGGGATGCGGCCATGCAGTGTGATGTGAAGGAGGGTGTGTGTCCAGGTAACACAGGCTCTCTTCTTGCAGCTGCAGCTTCTGCCCTGAGTTTATACCCCAAGGAGATTCTTCTGTTTTCTCTTCAAATATTAGAAGTAATTAGAAGCTGCTTATGAGTAATTGCTTGGATTGAACAGTCTGGTTTCATTTAAGTGGTCAGTCTGAAGCACCGGATGATTTGGTAAGGAAAAAAGTAAGAAAGACTCCTTCTCTTCCAGGCTCCCTGGAGCTTCCATGCGGTTAAACCCCACCTTTCCTCACCCACCCAGGACTCGCTGTGAAGACCTCCCCGAGGCAGGAGGGTGAAAACATTGCTTCCCTTGGGAAGAGTGGTATGAAAGAGGGGCTGGCTATGCTGAAACCATGGGGTTTGGTGGGGAACAGCTCATCCCACACTACCTACAGTCCCACAGCAGCAGGCAGAAACATTTGCTACCACTTCCCAAGCCAGAACCATGGAATAAAGCTGGTTGCAATGCTGAATGTTACAGTTCTCAGTGAATCTTGTGGCAGCGAATCTGCCTCGGGCTTCAGTCTCTAAGTTGCCCCTAATACCACAAAAATCCCTGCAAATTTCATGTTGTCTTTGGCTGTGCAAACACCACGCTCTGCTGCAAAGTCGATGGCAAGGGAGATTTTGGAGGCCTTGGCCGCGGCGGCGCTGGTTTGGATGAGCCAGCGGCAGGGAGCGGGTGGAGGGAACAGGCTCCGTTTGGTGTGTTCAGCACATTTTGTCAGCTTACCCGATCTGTAGGCAGATGAAACAGTGCAAGTCAGGCAGGGTGAGAAGAGATTTCCCAACAGGGTAAGCAAGCATTTGGAGACAGGAGGAGTGTGGGAACTGCAAAGGAAAGGAAGTTTTGGGACCTGCGGCTGGGGAAAGCTTTGTGCCCTCCCTGCCCATAGGGATGTAGGGCTGTGGGACAGGACCTTGTGGACCCAGGTGGCCTCTCCAGCATCCTCCTGCACAAGCTGTGTATTTGCCTTGCTGCTCCTTGACACAGAGACACATCCTGATGCATACCAGAGATGTGATGCTGAGAGGCTGGACCTTGCAGCCCTGGGCTCTGGTCACCTAGCAACTGTGCATCGGATCGCACAGCAGCGCTAAGA
>JBCJKH010017434.1:0-19181 GCA_039877255.1 Loriculus beryllinus
AATACAAATTTATGCATATATGTCCCAATCTGTTTCTACTTGCCTTTGGTGTAACTGAATATGGTGCCAAGAGTTAATCTATTCCTACTACAAAATATTTTTAATAGGTACGTATATAATGTATATCTATGTATCTAAAATTTATCTACATATATAATCTATGAAATCCAAAACTGGAGAAAGACAGACATCTTTCCACCTTCTCTCATTTCATATCTTAGTTTGTCTTTCCCCAACAAAATTCATCTACTTTTTGAAAATTCTTTATAAAAAAGATGCTAATATTTCTTAATGGTGCTGCTTCATACGCCCCTCTGCTCTACTCTGTTCAAACAAGTAAGGAAAAGCTTTATGAGAAGCACTGGAAGACTTATTATCCTTCTCCAGTCTGTGTGTGTCCAAAATGGTGGGGAGCTGCATATAGCTCATCCATTGAGAACCGTTCATCCAAACTGTAATCAAGTACATTAGACACTAGTTATTCTGTCTACCCAGATGAGGAACTAAACAGACAGGGTTTAATTATTGAAGGCTAGAAGCATGTTAGGCATACAAAATCATACTTAGACGTTAACATACTTGTCTTTTCTCCTGCAACTGTACTAAGGACCCCAAAACGAGCTGGAGGAAAGAGATTCCCTGACTCTTCAGAAATGAGCATACTGATGCTTCTCAAGGAGCATCTTGCACAGACACTTCTAGTAACTTTATAAGGCATTTCTTATTTCCAAAATTTCCTCCAAGATCAACTCCTGCAGATACTTTGTATCTCTGAATAAGGAAAGACAGAAAAACAGAACCCTGTCAGAAGTCCATTAATCCAAAAGGTGCAATACCTGTCTAATTACCTGGTCTTTGATGAAACTCAGCTAATTCATTCGACAAATAACCATGAAGCTAATCCTGAAAGGAGAACAAATCACTTTGTTTAAGTAGCCTGCTACATAGACTTGCTCATAAGATACCAATTCACTTTTCTCTAAATTGATCAAAAGGCTTATTGGAGACAGAGATTAACCATCTTCCTAATGGTTTACTGAAGCTTCTTGGAAAGACAAAGCTACTGCTAATCTGCTATTGAGGATAATGTGAATTTTTGATGGCAAAAAGATATTGCTAATAAACTCAGACCTTTGGGGAAAAAAGTGTGATACAAAGTGTAACAATAAAATACTGTATTCAAATTCTCTTAAACTATAATGAGTGCATTTGTCAACCAATGCAGCATGAGCAGGTCCATTTGTGCAAAGCAAGAATTCTCTTCTCTGCCAATCCCCTCCCCTGCTTCCGAGAAAAAAAAGGTGAAGTAGAATTTTCATTTATATTACACAGACTGTAGATCACAGAGTTACAGGACACAAATTATTCCTTAGCTGTCTTAACATACCTTGAGTGTTTACACACATCTGAGTTGAATACCTGTAGCCAGACTGAAAGACTTCAAGTATAAAGACGTCACTAGATCTGGCAGTGTTTTTAACCCAAATCATTGTTCTAGACAAAGTTAGCTCCCAAATTCTATTTAAGGAAACTGCCTTCTATTGAAAAAGTGGAGTATTCAGCTAGCTACATTTCGGTGGCACTTTTTCTCAACAGAGAGTGTCAGAATTTTTGCATTTGGATGGCAGCCTATAGAGTCTGGATTTCTCCCAAGAAAAAATGAAGTTTCGCTTCTTGCCTTCCCCTGGAGCTCCACATGCCTCCAGACATTGAAGAAAACACCAAACAAACAAAAAAACACAACAACTACTTTTTGCCTTTCTCAAGATTCAAACAGTTGTTGCCTGGGGCTTTTTGCTACCAGTAACTTTGTAGGAATACAAAGCTCAACACAGCATTCTAAACTGAAGTTGCAGAATCCTCACTTGAAAATTGACCAATTGATTTGAGTGTGAAACAGCCTCTTTTTCTCAGGAAAATCTCTTCTTCGGAAGAGACACCACGAAGACCCATAAAGTCAGCCTAAGCCAGAGGACAAGAACAACTTTACAGAGACAGTTTGTCAGAAGATGGAAGAAAACTTTCAAAGAAATCCTACACAAAAGCAACACAAAGTTCTTTCTGGCTTCGTAAGTGAAAAAGAAGCGCAGGAATATTCCTGCAACTCCAGGTCAGGAAAAATGAGTTATATACATATATATATACATACTTACAGATATTATGGATACATAACAAAAGGTAAAACAAAGTTCTCATTGTTTTGACCCAGAAAAAAAAGAAAAAAAAAAAAAAAAAGCAATCTTCTCCTGAGACAACAGAGGTCCAACAGGCAAAGAAAAAGAATTCAACTAGTGCTTCTTTAAGGACTAGTAGGTAAGAGTGGACTTACTAGTTCAGTAAACATGAAATTAGCATCTGTACTAACAGATTCAGCTGGGCTGAGGAAGGTTCCCAAACACAGAACTCTGATCCACTGTGTTTGTAAAATGTTAGAGCATTCATAGCATCTATTCCAGCTAGCACTCTTCCCCAGTAACTCCTGGGAATGTGTGGCAGTCAGCATGTTCCAGGAATCCTTCCCAACAGGCAGTTTTCAGGCAGCCACCCAGTTTTACAGGGTAGGACAGTTAACTAGCACAGATGTGTGCTGTTCCATGTGATTGGCTTCAGTGGCTGGGAACATTCAATTTACAAACAGAGAAGTAGGCTTTTTTGGCTGTGAGATTTTATTTTTTAGATCTCTTCTGGGCTCTCCTCTGGCATAGTACACAAGTAATGTCTTCTACCTATCTCGAGAAAATCTCCAGTACTGGAAATGGCAAAACAGAAAACATTCAGTTGTGAATCCATGTTTTGTAAAACACTGGGGTGGTGCAAAGCAAGAGATACGTCAAAAGCTATATTCTAAAAACTGAACTGCTTGCTTGAAGATTTTGGCCTGTGCATCTGTTTCTTTGCAAGGTGCTTGGTTTAAAAGAAGCCAGTGCTCTAGTCAGACAACTGCACAGTGAATTCAAAGGACAGGAACAATTAGTTGATACTGAGGACCACCAAGTACAAAACATATACATGCAGAGATCTTCACAAACTAGTCTAAACTGAAGTACACAAAAATATGCTCTATTTTTTCAGTTATTATCAGAATCAACCTAATGCTAAAATCAAAGTTTTCTTTCAATATCTCAATATGCCGATTTTGAAAAACTGAATTTAAGAGAAAGCTCTAGAGATGTGAATATTTAGCTTAAAAAGCCCACTAGCTTTTGGCTTGGGTTTTGGGTTTTTTTTTAACAATCTTTAAGGAGTTAACACAGAGCCTACGTAAGCATCACCTTACATAAAAATACGGAACTCTACCTAAAACAAAGATGTAAATGAAAGTATGATGGACATCTGTTGCTTTTCACAGATATTTTGATAAAACTTGAAGTATTTCACTTTCTAAAGGTCAAACTCACCCTTTCATTCCAAACTAGCACAAAGTCTCTGTATTACTGAAAGGTATAAAACTTGATAAACATATTTGTTTCTTTTTTATTATATTTTATTAAGATGATTCAGTACATGTAAGCAAATATTCTATACCTCCATTCCATACCATGAAGATACCTCTAACTGGTTTTATAATCAATCCAACTCACAGAGAAGGATCTGGGAGACATTACTAGCAGGTTGGAACTCATATTACCATGACAGGTAAAATCATACATATTTTTACTAATCTATAAAAAACTTGGCTGTCTCAGTTCAAGCCATCTCAGCACACTTAGTGACCTTGGAGGAACATGAAGATGGATCAAAGTCCAACTACATATAAACCAGAATTTTAAAAAGAATCTATCAAAATATGGACGTAATCATTCCACTTCTTGGGCTTCTATAATTGCTGCTGTCTGTACAGGGATCTTCATGTATTGCCAGAAACAGTTATTTATTCCTCTGGAATGGTGAGACAACCCTGAGGAACCGTGGACTGTAATGACAGCATTACAATGCTGCTTCTCTATTCAAATGGCTTACTGCCTACATAACCAGGTAAAACATTGCTTGTGTCCACAAACAAGGTAAGAATGAAATCAACTTCATCCACCTTTGCAAACACGATCCTTCTGCTTCATTTCCTCGGAAAGCACATCTATCAATCCTTCCACATTGTATTTCATAGGCAGTGCAAACAAGTACCAAATTCACACCAAGATAACGACCTCAGTATGCAAGATGCACAAGTATGAAATTCTCTGTGATGTTAGTAAAGATACTGTGAGACCAGAGAACAGTATTGGATGGTGTTACACCAAATTTCAGGTTAGAATCTCTGTTCACACATAAAGTGGATTCAGTAAGGCAATGAAATACAAGTGAAAGAGTATGCAAAAAAGAAACTAGTTAGAAGAACCAGAACTAACCCCTAACCAGCACTACTAAAAGTACTGGTTCTACTTTTTAACCAGTAAAGCAGAACTTAATACTATGCTTGTATCCTCATTTTTTTGAGGGATCTTTAATAACAAATTTGTTTAGAAAACGCAGGCACCAATACACTTCCACAAGGGAGGAGGAAAGCTGTCACCTGTTTCACCTTTACAGCAAGTATGTTCAACAGCTGTCTCTCTGCAATATACTAAAACCTAGATCTTCAAAGATATTTAGGTACTTAACTCAGCAAAATGTCAACAGGCGTTAGATGTAAGTATCAATGAAATGCTAGGCTCCAGAAACAGGGCTTCAGAATATCGCTTTGGTTGATCAATATATGTTGTGCTGCATATTATCCACTGTTGCCAGGATAAGTAAAAGGTCAAAACTGCAAATTTGATGTCTCACCACCACTCATAAAACCAGATGGTTGTTTCTTACCCTCTAATCTAATAATTGTCCATAACAGCTTATCAACAAATATGTATTTGTGAGAATAGGGTGTCAAGATGAAAATCTGAGAACTGAAACATTCTCAGTTTTACGACATTTTCCAGTATTAATCATGTTCCTCAGTACAGACGGTTTTAGCTAGACCCACTTAGATTATGTCTGAACAGCATCTACTGACATAAAACAGCTGACAAGCATGTGCTTAAGTTGTTTTATGGAAATATCCAAGCTAGTAAGCATGGCTAGCTGACTGCGTATTAAGACATGGAAACTATCATAAAAGCAGGTGAGAAGAATACTTACTCCCCTTTGTGTAACTAAGCAGAAAGCTCCTTCATCAGTCTTAACATAAGTTGCTCTGACAAGCTGATACTCTCCCAGCTTGGGATACCAGCTAGGCATCAAGCTAAAGGAACATGTGGTCACCATTGTCCAGAACAGCATTTCATATAAACATAACAAAAAACATGCAGTAAGGGATGAACTTAACTGAACAGGAAACAGAAAAATAACAGGTTTTAGAAAGTCATAATGTCAATTTTCAGCAAGATTTATGAACAATATTTGCATAGCTCTTGTACCCACCTACCTAATAAACTATTATCAACAGAATACCTACCAAGAGCTACCAAGTAGTCAGAACTGACTGTTACGCACTCTCTCATTGTAACTTAATTCCTAACGTCCAAAGAATATAACTGTTCAGGGATAGAAAGAGAGGTCATTTACATCTGACTGCCTGATTTATAAAACAGGATACCTCCTAAAAATACTTATTCCCCTTCATGGACACTACATAGTATATGCTAAGGAGCTACAGTGGTGCATGTTTAAGCCGTTGTTACACTTGTTTAGAGCCAGGACTGGTCAAAGCTGGTGAATTTAGGCTATTGTCTCCACAGCAAATCCAAATAAAGCTATTGCTGTGCTCAAAGATCTGCACTGTAGGATGTATTTTAGGAATGCAAGACTTCAGACGTGATTCTTAAAAGCTTTAAAGGACAAGCTCCTGAACTAGTGTTGCTCATTGCGGAGTTCAAGGGAAGAACTTCCTCTAGATATAAACCAATAGCCTTACCCCAAGAAAAACTGGGCTGAGATTCACTTCAAAGCCCACCACCCCTCCTAACTTCACTTGACAAATTCCCTACCCCAGCAAACAGTATCACTCCATGAACTCAGTTTGCTACCAAAAGCACACAAAGCAGGGCAAAAAAAGCTGTCTGCTATATAGTACAATGCATGAAACAGGAACACTCACACTATCAAACACCTTAGCCGGTAAGTCAACATGATACAGCATAATAGCAGGACTATATTAGCAGCTCTAAATGCAGTCTAGTCATGTTATTACTGTGTTACCCAAGAGAACCTTTACTTTCATTCACAGACTGAACACTCTGACACCACAGGGGCTTTTCCATTACAGCTGCTCATGTGATGACTTTAAGGGCTATAAGAAAGACTATACTTGTTATGTTCACTGTAGACCTCAGGCATTCTCAGTACACTGACCAGTAACTCTGAAAATGTATCATATTTTTTGTAATAGTTAAGACTGCAATTTTTAATCTGAACTTGATTTTTTTGTTCAAAAGCAAATTTCTGTCAGGTCTAAGTGAGAAATAAATAATAGAAATAAAAAGAAATAAATCTCAGCCTCACAATGTATCTGCTGCAGTACTGCTCATTAAAGAGAAATGTCCTCATCACTCAACACTTCGTTGAAAGTTACCGCAAGGAAAAGAAAGTTTTTAAAAGAGGACCACATAAACGATGATACAAAATCAATAAAAGTTACTTTTCTGAAATACTAATACTATAGATGTGTATCTTTAAGATACTTTTATTTCAAGCATTATGCAGCAATGTAATGGTTTTGAAAGTGCAACACTCCTTTCAATCTCCTATCTCAATGGTCCCCTGTACTGACATCTCAAAATCTCAACTGACAACATCTGTGCTGACAACATCTCAACTCCATCAACATAAGAGAGGGAGACTTGCTGCAGTGGTGGTTGGAGCTCTGTGTCCCCCACTTCTCCCTGCCCTCCTGAAGAAACAAGCTGCTGTTGACTACTGCTACGCAACATGCCCCTGTGAGCCCCACTGAGCACTCTTATGAACAGCGTAAGAAAGAATATTTCAATTACTTTAGCTGCAAAACATAAAAGGAACTTCCAGATGCAAAAAAAAAAAAATAAATAAATAACGACTAACAGGGCTTTCTATAGGAATTCACACATATCCCTTTTAAGGGGAAGAGAGTTGTGCTCTCTTAAGAGAAAGCAAATTAAATAAATAGAGGCCTCTAAAGGTTTTCTGGTTTAGATGCTTCAGTATGTTTGGAATAAGAAAAGTAGCATTCTCCACCAGGCTATAATTCCATGCCAAATCCCTGAAACAGGATTTTTGTCATTTGTTTCCTCTTCGATGAGGACTGAGGCCGAAAACCTAAAATCTTCAGTATCACAGGTACTAAGCAATTTTGGAGGAGGGGAAAAAAATTCCTTTTCTGTTAAATAGGCAACTTCTTTTTAAATATGGATGCATGAATCTAACTTTAGCTGTCCAGGTTTTCACATTTCTGATCTCAAATACAGAAAGTAGAGCATTAATCTAGTCTCTTGACTTCAAGGTTATCATTCATTGAGGTCAATGACTCCATCGCTGAAAAGCAGAACTTCCACTTTCAACATAACTGTAGCCCGCCAGTATGTAACTGTGTTCAACTCCTCCCCAACTGCTTTCTCACAACTGCTGACAAAAAACTAACAAGCAGAAAGACAGCACAAACAACTCCTGCAAAGGGAGTTATCTATGTAAAAATAGTGGTTAACCCTAAAAGCATTCTTCCCCGTGCAAAGTGCTCATTATCTGTATTTGAAACTTCCATGAGTAATGAACAACCCCACCTCTTATGTTATTTTCTTGATATCTTCTGTTTATGTTAAACTTCTGTGTATCTGCCCAGCAAAGACCTGAATAACCAACAAAAACTGCCCGTAATGATACAGTCAAATATGTGAACAAGTTACTGATGGACAGAATCCACCCAATTGGAATGACAGTCACCAACCAGAAACAAAACCGCAATCAGCCCGCACTGTGCTTCTGTCTGGAGAAAGCACACATGCAAAATGTCTGTTCCATTATAACCCAGTTCTGGTTTTATACCAACAACATACATCTCACAAAAGACACTCCAGGTATGCAGTTACTTAAGTGGAATCATAGATAATGCAGTCACCATTTCCACAAGAAGATGCAGGTAAGTGATAAAAAGGTGATGCCCCAGTAAGTTTCTGGAGTTCCCTGGTAATTAAAGTGGCTCTCAACAGACTAGTTCAAATGCATTATCAGAAGTACTGGTATAAGATAATACAGATGAACTTCAAAACAGAGAGCAGCAATACTGGACACAGGTTTTTTTTCTGACTACAGAGTAACAGTGGAGTTTTTATGCTTTGTTTTTTTCTACTACTGACATACAAAAACATTCTTCAAAAGAGCTACAGGCTCAATGAAATCAGTAGCTAAACTATTAAGAGTATGAGACATAAGAGACGTGGCCCAATTCTACATTTTTCTTCTACTCTTACATAAAACTAACATCTGAACACTTGCAAGACTATACACATAACCCAATCCAAGAACTTCACAGAAGTCTTTACACTTGTTACATTTTAATAAGCAATGCAACTGGGGGTGTGTGTGGGTGTGTGTGTGCATGTGTGGACAAGCAAATATCTATACAAGTATGTAAAATTTCATTGTTCCTGTACTATTTTTGCTCAGTAGTACTGGAATGGCGCTTTCTTTGCCCCTTTTTCTTTTGAAAACATGAACAATGTTGGGGTTTTTTTTCAAAGAGCACTATGATCACTTCCAATGTTATATCAACCTTGAACGTATCATTTTCACATTTTATGTCATCTGCTTGGTTCCCAACATCTCTGGCACATTCAATATACTTTCATGACAAAGAGGAGAACTGGATATAACTAGCATTTTTGATCTATTCTCTACATTCAAATCTACCTATGAAAATGCAAATGTGTTAAAAAGTTAGTGCATGATAAATCCTACTGCCCAATTAAACGTAGAACAACCAGCCTACACTTCTTGTTAATGAGTTTACATGCTCAAAATCCTGAATTAGTTTATGCAGGCATAAGAATTGGACAAAAATATTGCAATTATTTATAAACTATGTCTATTTAAGACATAACTGGCAACAGTTATCCTGTTTCCATGCTGCCTTTACTATGCAGGAATGCCTCACACGATGCTGGTCAATGGTCTTGTGGGAGATCTAAAGATCTAAACCCAGAATAGGTATCTTGTCATATTTCATATAAAGTGCATCATCATCAAAAAGCAGTTCAGAACATGCAGACTCTTTTCCCTTACCTTCTGTTTTCAAGAACAATATTCCAACAGTAACTGCTACCAGTTAATCTCCTCTGAGAGGATAAGTATGTGGTGCTAAGGAATGGATCCCTCTGAAACTTGTACTTTTGGTTTAGTAGATCTATACTGGCCCCTTACACTCTCAACTCAGATAGGAGTCCTTTTCTTACAAAGGTTAAGGAAGACAAGAAGCTGTAAACTCTTTGAAAGCTTAAAGATCAGACAACTAATTATTTTTAGTTACTTACACCTAGGCTGCAGGTAACTAGAAAAAACAAAGCCAAAACCATAAAGTTATCTGTTATAAAGCAAATCCACTTTTATAAGGTAGCCTCCTCAAAGAGGAGGGAAAAAAGTAGCAACCAACCACAGCCATATTCTGCTTAACAAGTGCAGGACAAGATGTAGCAGTCACTTTGAAAACAAACTTTTAAACATAAGACGAATTCCTGCGTGTAAGTGAACAGCACAAATTTGATGCTACTACGCCATAAAAAGTAAACACTTGTTAGTATGATTTTTCAGCACAGTAACTACAACCATAATGGTAGGAATAGCATTGACACTTAGGGTCCCTTCCTTTCACAAAATGTCCTGGGGAAACTGACTTAAAGGACAAAGAAGAGAAAAAAAAATCACATTCTGAAAATATTTTTTAATTACAAACCATATTCTAAGGCACTAACTTCATTACCACGACATGCATTTGCAGTACACAAGCATGCCTGAAATATAAATTTAGCTTTTCTTCCAATGAGCTGAACCCCCCGTTTGCTTTTTTGTATTTTTTCACAGAAAAGCTGTACAGACCCTGTAAAATCCTACAATAAAAGCTATTAAGACTGACAAAAAACAATTACTGAAAATAATTCAGTTCTCCAAACACTATCTTAAAGTGTGCTTCTCTGTATGTGTTCTACATATTATAGATGCTAAGAACACAGAAATAAAAGAAGTCAGACAAGCTGTAAATTTCCTGGTAAGTCAACTTGGGAAACAGGATTCAATATCACTATTTACTCTTTTTTTCACCTTTTTTTTTTTTTTTTTTTTAAGAATAATGGACTTTAATACATTTCTGTGTTTTCAGCTTAAGTGGTGATCTAAAATTCAAGTATTCCAAGACAGAAAAAGTGAAAAAAATCTCTTCCTCAAGAGGGATTATTTCCCTTAGTTATACTGTGGTTAATTTAAGGGTTTTACAGTAGGTCAGTTTCCAGCGAAATGAAGTGATGCCCGTTATAAGAAGCAATTTATTTACCCTATAGCAATCTTCATCCTTTAGTCAAAGGTAGCGTAGACACTACCGGGGATCTCTGACCACTCTTACCCAGATCAGTAACCTTCAGAAGCCAAGCCTTGTTGAAAATGCAAAAGAATCATCCTCGGTAACCACAGAACCTTTCAACTCCTGGCATGAGCTCTCACCAGCTACTTTGAACTTGAGAAAGGTATCAGCAGAGCCACCGTATGACTCTTGTTGTTTCTGCATTACACAATAATTACAGTACATTTCTTCATTTTAAGGCATGCAAATCATGTTTATTCTCAGAACCTCAGCATACTAATATTGGCTCTCCTAATAAACAGAACGCTGAAAATAAATCTTATTTGTCTAACTTCCAACTTCTATGACACATCAGAAGCCTCAAAGTCTTTGCCAAGGTACAACTGTTTTTCACTCTGTATTTATCATGGAACTTCCAAGTACAGAATTATGGCTTTAGAAGATAGAATTCCTACCTGCAATTCAGAATCTTGTATGCATTTCTACTCCTTAAGCTTGTAATTTTACAAGCTCACCATCATCAACAAGCCTGCCCAAAACTGAAAGTGCTCAAGTTTTAAATCAGGTTAATGTATTACAATATGAAACTTACCTCTCTCAAACAGCGTAAGATACATAAGGTACTACTTCCTATTACTATCTCTCCTTTCAGTTGTAGGATGGATACTTTTAAAGCTTTCAAGCCATTTTCTCAATATTTAAGTGGGGCTATATTTAAATCTGCACCCCAAGAAGCACATGACCTACAGTGTTACCAATGACTACCTACTAGACAAGAGTTCCACAAGTTTGATGTGACATAAAATGATTCGAATTTGGGACTTTAAAAGCTATTCTTCTAGATTTAGACATTTAAAGCAAATGGAAATATCACTTCAGAGTATTTTTTTGCTTTCTCCTCTTCTTTACCCCACCTAATTTTAGAATTCTTTAGACCTTCTTTTACTTGAGCTACCAACATACAACTTACAAACATTCAACTGAAATGAAGGAATGTTTAGTTTTCACAGAATGAAATATCCACTTACAGCATCTTGGTCTTAATCCAACATGCTCCATTGTAAATATACCCTCTAAAGCTGTTTATGCATGAACAGCTGATGCAACTGAAAACTGTCAGTCAGGAGATGATCTGCATGCATACGTAAATCTATCTAGCTTTTTTTCCAGCCCCAAGGATTGATGGGTTTTAGAGCTGAACAAGCACTCAGAAAGATCTGTCTTATGTGTACTTCGCTGTTACAGGACTCAAAATGAACTGCACCAATCCTCCTGTACAACCTAAATTTTATTCTATTTCTGCTGAAGCTGATTTTTCCTGTCAAAATATTAACAATATTTTCAGCAAAACAGCATCAGTAAAAGTAAGCTATTTAATCTACAAATACACTTGGCACTTTCAGCATTCTGACTGGCAAAAAATGTAAGAACTTCATAAAAGATCAATTTTAAGAATGACTAGTGACTCTCAAAGATGTTCAAAGTTCCTATTCTCAGTTCTTGAGAAACCTTACAGTAACTAGGCGTTAAGCCTTCAATATGTCATAATGAACTGTTAGATATTAATTTGTTATACTTTTTTTCAGATAGCTCCATAACTTTTAAAATAAAATTAATGAATGATGAAATAGTGTGCCACTGAACATACATGGTCACATACAAGTGGCAGGATTAAAAGGGGATAATAACAAACAAGACACGACTAAAGGCAGTACATTTAGTTTTAGCCTTTCTAGAAACAAACTCTTTTTTTTTTCTTTTTTTTTTCTTTTTTTTCCATAAAACTTTGGAAACAGTATTTCCATTCAGGGAAAACATTTTCCTCATGGAGAGTTGCAGAAAAGTTTCAAGAAGCAAAGATTTTAAAACTCTGCAGGTTCTTCAACATTCTACCGAGACTGGATCAACATAATTGTAGGGATACAGAGAATGGAACAGAAACAAAAAACAGATTAAGATCATTAAAGATTTTTCCCTTCTAAAAGCCCCTGAAGATAAGATCACCTGTATGCATCGTCTTCTTTCAAGTCTCATATCATCCTGCAGGGGTGTGGGGGACAGGGGGAGTCCAGCAGCAAACAACACTGCAAAATGAAGAAAAAAAGTAAATGTAAATACAAACTATTAATATAACTAAAAAAAGAAACCAAACCGTAAACCTTCATTCTACTAAATCTACATAGTGCTTAGTTCAACCCTAGCTCTCAGATATAACCACAGAGCTAAACCAAGGTAATTACACAAAGAAAAAAAGGTGTTAACGACGAAGTTTTACACTAGTAGAAGTAGATACAAACATTACAAAGACTATCTTCCACTAACATCTAACGTTAGGGGGAAAAAAACCCAAAACAACAACACACCTATGGAAATGTTGAAATTTCAGGGATTAACTTAAATTTCAGCTGCTCATTGAGCACTTCTGAAAATTAAGATCAGCCAAAAAAAAAAGCTCTTCTCAAACCTCCCAAAGTAAAATTATTCATAGCTACCCATCTTTAAAAAAGCATTTCAATATGCGGATTTTTATAGAAACTCAGGACAATCTTTATAAAACAAAAATGAACTTTTGTGGGATTTTACCAAATCAACAAACTACAGAATTGTAAGTGCACATAAATCCATAAATGTGCAAGTCCGTTTTTATCTCATATCTCACCTGAAACTGAATTAGGTTCATCTTACATCAAACTAAAATATGTTCAGAAAAATAAAACTATAACTTCCTACAAGACAAAGATACATAAAAACATGAGTTTCTATGAGGAAATCTCCAACTGGAGTTAAAAGAGAACAGTAGGACTATGCCGATTAAGAAACAAAACCAAACCAGACTCCACAACACCCATCAACCAACCCCTGGTCAAAGTATTTTTCGAGTATTTGCTTTTCACTTGTTCTCCAACAAAATTATCACTGGTACTCTTCGAACTATGAAAATATCAAAAACATTCACAAATTACTGAGAATTTTAGAGAACCTCTGAAAATTACCTAACAGCTCAAATTGTAGAACCTAGATTATTACTATTTAAACACCTCCTGATGTATATAACTCCAAGAAAGCATGCCTAGACTAAAATGCACTTAGATACCGCAATTTCAGCGGAAAAAATTGCAGCTCATTTCTTCATCAACGGTGACCATTCAAGCACATACATTCTAAACCCAGCCTGCTCTTTTGCCACCACACTGGCTTCTTCCTTGTGCCATGGAAGTGTGACACGCACAAACAAAACCACACACACACACAGCGGAGGTGTGATGGGAACACAAGGAAGAATTACTTTTTTGATACATGCAGGACCATTGTAGTGGTTGCATTGTTTTTTTTACGAGCAAGTGAATTATTGCTGTCATGCCTCCAAAAGACAGAGTGGGCAAACAAAAACTGGCCATCACAAATCATGAATCAACAGCCTTGGTTTTTTACTGCTGAAGTTCCACTGAGACCTAGAACGTCACTGCCACATCCACAGCATCCATGAACTTGGCAAGGCTGATGAGTATTGCCTAAGGCTACACAAGATCCTACAAACTAGGCATTCTCATGCCTTAATCACTTCAGTTTGGATAAAAGATTCATTCTGGTACGTATGCTAAGTGCACACATCACAAGACAGTGTCTTGTACTGAGCTTAGACCCACTAAACCTAGCAGAGGCAGTCACTTATGTCCAAGAACAGGAGAAAAGGAAAAGCAAACTCTTCTTTACACTAAAAAGTTTCTGGGTTTAAATCCAGATTATGTCCAGCATACATGGGTGTCTTAGGGCTACTGAAAGCTCTCTATGGCCAAGATACTTATGGCATTATCTATTACATTATCTATGGACTATCAATAGAAAGCTTTTTTCAATAGTATCTGCAATGACTGAAGGCATTGCTCTTTTGCCTTTACCACCCTGTAGCTCAAATACAGTAAGGATCACCTCTCTAACCTGCATCAGTACAAGGCCAGCTTCAATCCTAAACCAGTTTAGTCAGAACTATCAACAAATGTACTTTGAGCAAAGCTATCTGACTTTCAGCCAAAATAGATTATAGAGCATTCATACATTGTCTTCTGCCAGTTCTACAATGGGAATGGTAAGCTCCAAAAAAGCAGCACATTAGCACATCTCCAGCACTTTACAACAGAATGTTGTATGAAACTGACTGCAATGCTAGCAACATACAGCGCTGTTGTGGGCAACAGACTGCCAACTCTATTCCTCTTTCCATAAGAAGAGGAAATCAGTTGGTAAGAACATGATATCCAATAAACACAGACACTACCAAGCTACAGCTACAGAACCTAAATTCATACAGATGATTTTGTCAAAGCAGGAAAGCAACTTCATACATAGGGGAAGTTACGCTTTTTGCTGACTGGAAATTAATTTAGAATATTTTAAGATCACTTATAAGACTAGCTCTGAGCAAGTAAGTCTCTGTCAGAAAATTCACAAAGTTGTAAGAACAGAGAAACCAAACTGGAAAGATAACACACACAGACTTGAACTATTTTAGAATCAGAAGATGACATTAGAGCTACTGACAATAAGGAAGAGTTGCTGATGTAACTGTAAAGTCATGGGGAATCAATACATCTGCCCACTTCAGAGCTAACCAGCAAAATATATCCATCACAAACCAGTGCATTTCTTCAGTCTCCTTACAACTCTCTATCATCACACTTTGAAGAACTGGACAACTAGTGTGGAATTAAGACCGGAGTGGAAATGAAGGTATCCACTGTATTCCAAGAAAATATCCACAACTTAAAAAGTAACTTTAAAACATCACCAGAGAACAAAGACAATGAGTTACTGTGATGGTAACAGTATCTCAGCCACACAATGTAAAAGAGTAACATTTTAAACTTTGGGGTTTTGTTGCTTTGGGCTTGTTTGTTTTGGGCTTTTTTTAATAGGTGCAACCAAATCACATATAACAGCTGCAAAGGCAACACATTAAACTCAGTAACCCAGCATCTTCTGCTGTGCCTCTGCACTGCCAAGTTCTTAAAATCAAAAGGCCTTTTACACAGTCCGTACAAGGGCTTCCTGGTTTAGATACTAAACTGGTGATAAGAAGAGGCAAGAACAAATTCCACTCATCACACAGTCTGTAAGATCATTACTACCAGAATCCCTTAGTAACAACATTCAGTGGCCTTCAAGAACCCAGTTTGATCTACTTACTGGTATAAAACAGAAGTGAATTGGAAATAAAGGAGCAGAGGGAAGACGGGAGGAAAAGAAAGGCATTGAAAAACAAACTGTTGAAAGTGGTACAGCAAACAAAAGAATAAAAGCCGAAGTCTTTCATTCAAACAAAGAGAGCAGTTCTTAGAAATCATCTGTGTAAGAAGCTACCCTGCTAAAACTTTACTTGATGCTTTTATTACCCATTTTAATTACTGTTGCTTTGTACTCTTCATCTTTCCTACCCACACAATGCTCCTCTGATCTCCTCAAAATACAGATAATGGGGTTACCTATCCAAAGCAACTCCATGAATAATTTCAAGTGTAGAGTTCAGCTTTACTATAAAATGTTTAGTTAGGTAAGCCAAAAATGCTGAGCATATTTTATTCCAGATTATACTCCACCATATTATAAACATGGTGAAAAAAAAAGCTTTTACGTATGCCTGACTCTTCCTTACACCATAAGCATAGGTTGCATCTTAGCCTCTGAACAGTAAATTTTATTACATTGTTATTTCTTTAGAGCATCCACTCCTTCCTTCAGAACACTCAATACGCAACTTATGTCAACAGGTTCACTAGAAATCAAAACTGATTTCAGAGCAATCATACTTGTAAAAACCTGAAAGTGCAAAAAACCTAAAAGTGCAAAACCCATTACTAACATCTCTCTGAAGAAGTTTCATTTCCCTCTACTGTTTCTCTTTTTTGGGGGTTTGTCTGGATATCAATCAGATAATGAGTTTTTGCAAATGCGGACAATTTTATTACATTATGAGCACAGTAGGAAGCCAGTTCCAAATGCAGCAAACTAGTAGAAGTTTTTTGAAAAAAGTATTATTTCATAAACTTAAGAATGCACCTGTCTTATAGTATGTTGCATATTTTGTTTGTACAATTTAAAGCACCTAGAGTTAAAAGATTCAATCCAATTCTATCCAATCCAAGTTTGCAAAGTGTTAACACTAACCAGCATAAACACCTCTATAGAAAGGCCACATTTTCACTACAAACTTAAGCATATATGAAGAATTCTTTCCATGACAAATTTAAATACCAGGTCTCAGAATATCAATAATAGCACACCCCAGAGCTTGAATTAAAAGAAAAGTCTGCTGGGGAGGGGTTTGCTTTTTACATTTTACTAATTAAAATGCTTTGTATATAAGTTTACTTCCCTTATTCAGTACCTTTGTATCGTAAGATTCAATACAGAACCTTTTGCAAACTAACCATAATAAAGTTCTTGAAGTTTCTCCTCTGTGAAAAGGTTATTTCATAATTTCTGCAGTCACAGTCATGAAGTACCACAGAAATCTCTTCATATCTCATGACTACACACACTGTTGTCAGAAACGAACACAATTCAGGTCACTGACCTTGGGTAAATGCAGGCAGGCCTGTTGCTAGTAACATAAAATATAAATACCTAGAAGCAAAAGCATTTTCTATTTACCATAAAAATGATTCTACAAAATTATATTGAGATTATTAACATACATAATGGAATATAATGGATCTAGATGTATATACATCTATACAATATCAATTTCTAAGCTCTTGTTCTGCATTTCAACAGCCTATTCTTGAAATAGCACAATCAATGATGTTGCTTGACAGAAGACATACATGGTAAAAGATTCACCAAATACACCAGATTTGGTGTGTTATTGAAAATACTGCACAATAAAATGTGAAGCATAACTAGTATTACTGGAATTTAAAATAAGCACATAAATCTCACAGGGCTCTAGCGATTGCCAACTTCCAAGACCCAAACTGAGGAATTTCAAAGTCACTGTTTTTGCTGCACCTAAAACATACAACGTCTTTTGTTGCTAGGTAGAATCCTGTGTGTTCAGATGCACAAATTAACATACATCTGAAAACTAAACACACATGTGCATATTAACTGCTTCTGTTCTATTGTGGACCAAGACGCTGGCTATCCGAAGCAGTCTGATCTTTTTTCCCCTCTTCGTTCTTTTGAATTATTTCTTATATATAACGTCATGACTACTTCGTATATCCAACATATAAAGTGTAACTCTGTACACGCTGTCTGGTTTGCCCACATACATACATAAAATCAAAAGCAGGCATGGTTTCAGCATGAAAATACAAAACATCCCTCCCCATTCACAGTTACCTGCGTGTTACTCCACCTGACAGCCACCATACTGATTACTAAAGCAAAATTCAAGTCATTCATGATCAGCATCACATGCAGCATGTTCCCAAAGTAGTCACAGATCCCATCTTTAGGTTTTAAAATTCATAATTCAGAAGAAAAAATAATTACACCCCTCTTCAGTTTAGTTTGTGCGTTCAACAGAACTACGAGCACAGTCACTTCATATGTCAGTTTACCCAATGCGTAAGAAAGTGAATGTTAATGAAGGGCATTTTTCTACATAACTGGTTTTCTACTTTAGGTAAAAAGACAGCAACAATCAAAACTGAGTTTATACTAGATTTCACCAATACACCACTCATCCTAAGAGTTTGTATTGTACTTTGTACTCTCAGTTTCATATGCATGCTGCTGAACTAGAAGATTATGCTACTTACTAGATCAAAATTGAGATATTTATGAAACAACTGCATCTAAAACAAAACACATTCTACCGTAATTTTCCTTATGTACTGTAAAATTATTTTCAGTGTCCAAAAAGTACTAGTTCCTCTGAAAATATACCGCAAATTACTAGTTTTGCTCTTATTTACAAGATGTGATGAAAGAACCCATCCTTTAAGTGTGACTAAAATCACAAAGTTTCTCACCCAATTCAAACCTGGCAAAGGCAGAACTACAGGTGCAGTAGAGCAAGAATTTCTTTTCAACAGCAGTACTGCTTAAGCAGCCTGTATCCTTTCCATCACTACCTGCTTGGCTGAGACAGTGATTACAGGGTCACCCAGCAAGCAGCATTGGGGAAATGACCTGGTGGAAAAGGAGGGGACACCACTATTCTTCATTCTGTATCACTCGTCCAATCTGGTTCACTATAAATGCACAGTAGCCTGGCAGAAGGAGCAAACAGCTGGGACAAAAAGGGGCTTCTTAGGCCAGTATTGGTGTCAAAATGCCAAACACTGAAGTACACTTGATTCCATCACAGAAGGACCTAACTATACTGCCACACCAGTATTAACTCAGTAAGACCTCAGAGTGCAATCGGAACCTCTGAAATTTGTGATTTATAACATACCATTTTTTAAACCTAACCTTTTTATGAAAAGCAACGTGCAACTTCTAAAAAAGGTACTACTTTCCTTGTATATAAAGGAACCAAACAGTGTAAAACTCACACCTGACCCATACAGCTAGACAACTTGGGATTTGTTTTTTAAATATTTATTTGTTCGTGTAAACTGCCAACCTTATGAAGTTTAACCACACCAAGTGCAAGGTCCTACACCTGGGTCGGGGCAATCCCAAGCACAGCTACAGGTTGGGCAGAGAAGAGATTCAGAGC
>JBCJKH010017438.1:0-21250 GCA_039877255.1 Loriculus beryllinus
TACTCAAAAAATGCTTGTTCCAAATAAATCCCCCTAGAAAGATACAGGAAGGATCTTGCTGGGTTGCTGTGAGATAGAAATGAATATTAGCACATATTCTTTAGTCTTCTTATCATCAGTCATGTTCTTAAATGCAGGTAGAGAATAAAGGAAAACTCAAACTAATAAAATCCCAAACGGTTGCACATGATAAACTTTTAACTAAAGTTTTTGGAAACAAGATTCCTATTTGAAATTAATGCTTATAACTTATTCTGTGATAGTTAAAGTACTTACTTTATCTTTAAAGTACTTACTTTTTTTGATTTGCTCAAAAAAGTAAGACAGAAGACAGCAAGCCAGCAAGTACTTGGTTAATCATGTGAAAAGGATATTTAACAGTAAACAATGGAAAAGGGATTTAATCCCTTTTAAGGGATTAATTTAAAGATGCAGGTAGGTTGAGCATTTAAAAGACAATTCAGTGCACATGAATGTATTATTATTATGACTGTTAAGCTGATATCACATAGCTCTGTATATCATAAAATATAAGAAATGTAAAAGACCAAGGAAATAAAGATTTATCTGTGTGCACAACTTATGATTAATGATGACAACCATGATAAAAGACAAACTGAAATACATTTGATGAGTTTTTTCTTTTGTGTCTATGTACTTTATGGAGTATTAGGAAAGAAAAAGTGCTGCCAAAGTGTCAAAAGAGAAAATGATGTGGAAGAAGCGTATGGAAGCTAGGGAAAATTTCTTTTAGCAAAACACCTTAATCATTAGAGTACTGCCAAGACAATGTAATGCAGAAATGGAACAGGATCCTATTCTGAGAAAACATACAATTAATTCTGAAAATTCAACTTCAGCGTTGTGGTTCAAAGGTGTCTGCTCCTTGTTCTGGTTCTCAAAAGCAAAAATCAAGAGTAAAAAGCCACACCTTGAAAACAGAAAACTGTTTTATAAACCACAAAATCTACAGAGTTGTGTGGTTACAAAACATCCTAATGCAATCAAAAAACTTGATGCAGGTGCAAGAAGACAGTAACACACTCCAGAGCTGGGGGTCTCAACCTCAGCGTTTTATATTTGTCTTCATATAATGCATCTTCATGTCTACATTCATACATATACTGAAGCAAAGACAGTTTTCTCTGAAATTAGGAAATGTTTCAAGTTTAAGCCATAGGATTCTCTCTACACCCATAGCTCGCATTTTACTATCAGATACTACATTTTCTTGACACTTGCTGAGATGGATGCCATGGGCATAAATTAGAACTATCTAGCTGTAGCACTGCCCAGTTTGTCTTACCCACTCATTCTTGGAAAAGCTGAGAGATGACTTAACACATGAAAAAGAAATATTTTAAGCATAGATAGTAAGGATTTAGAACCTATCCCTGAAATATGCCAAGTGGGAAAGAACAAAATGACATTTATTTTCTAGCCTTTCACTTCAGCACTTGAGTTAGCATATTTTGCTGTTGCTGGATTATCATGGTAAAATTTGGATTACACTGCTTTGTTGAAGTGTTCTAGCTGCTCAGACTTTTTCATCTAGATTTGGGGCTACCTTATAGCCACATGAACTACCAGCTTAGCCAGTGTTGTCTTTGGTTTTCTTTTTTCCCCCACTTTCTTTATCTCTTTTCTTTTAATGAATGATGGCAGTGCTTCTGATGATACATTCCTGAAGGTATATTGATTCTCTGGGTTGTCATCTCAGCCATGCAAAGAATTTTAACTAGACTAATTTATCACAGGACAACATCATTTCTCATCCAATGTTCGTCACTCTGTGTGACTGGGCTTCTCTACTAAAGTTGTTTATCAGGCACAAAGTAGATAATTGTTCCAGTGAATCAGAACTGTCTGTATTTTGATATTTTGACAAGCTATTTTAATGTTACTGTCATACATGTCTTGTATAATTACAAGATCTTTTCAAAGCAGAGATATTTATTTATTGATTATTTCACTCTTGTGTGCCATTGTCAACTTCTGTGATTTATTGTGACATGTATGTTTCCGTTACTCACAGGGACTTCAAAATATCTGTGGGCAGGAAAAACATGCAAAATCTTTTGTGTAAATAATGTTCTCGCTTTCTTCCAACTCATTGCTCCCGTTTCATATAACTTTACAATACTTTCTGTTAGAGCTAAAGGAAGATTTCCAAGAATTGACTAAAATGTGCAGCAAAGAATGCTAGTGATAAACTCTGGATATAAATTATTAATTTCTATGTCTCTAAGGAAAAAAAAAATATAAAAAAAAATTCTGAAAAGCAAAAATCTGTACTGCACACAGACACAAAGGAACACAAACCATTACTGAATCTGAATTTTAGGGTTGGAGTAGATGACTTTTGAAGGTTCCCTTCCAACCCAAACTATTTTATGATTCTGTTATTTTACTCATTTGTGGCATTTACTCTATCAAGTCCTGTTTATAAGGAAATGCAGCAAGCTCTGAAATTCCATGAGGAACAGACAAGTGGCAACTGTGTAAGGAATCCTCACTGCTGTCTCCAAAGTTTGCAAATTCTTCTATATTGTGCTAGCCACTGACTAAAATAAGCCTTCGCTTTAGACAAGCCACTTGTCTGACTCTGGATGTGATGTAGAAATGTCCCTGTGATTACATCCAGCTCTCCAAGCTGCCAATAGAAACAGACCATAGGGCAACTAGCATGGCCAGTTACTCAAGAAATTATGGTAAAGAAGGAGTTAGTGACCTACTGCACAACTTAGTGTTAGCCTGGCTAACTAAAGCGAACTATCAAAAACCATTTATTCTTTACTGAGCATTTTTACCTGGTTGTCTATAATCAGACAAAATACAGGTATCTCTACTGCTTCTCAACATCACCCTTCCATCTGACTGTCAGTCAATTTTAAGAGAGTAATAGGAATTTCAGGAGACAGCCATTAAAATCAGCAGCTGGTCAGAGGCACTATCAAAGAAAGGAAAGGAGACTTCAGCTATCATGTTTTCCCTTTGTTTTTTAAAAAGACATTTCACATTACTGAAAGAAGTAACCATGGCAACACCCATATACAGTAGGTCAGTATTCGTAATCCATAGTGAGGCGAGAATGCTGAGTCATATTAGTAACCTCTAGTACCCGCCACTCATGATGAGTAGCCTATGGCTAAGAATGTCACCAAATCTTTTGAGTCAATTCTGTATACCTTTTGGTGTATCTGATTCTGACTGACATGAATAAGGGATAGATTATAAGATTACACTCTAAGAAGAGTCCATGTTTAGAAAAGAATCTTTTCAACCTTATTCTCCTATTCAAATTCCCCAGAATTTGCATATGAATGGGAGAGAAGGGCAATTTGGGTGAAAGTATTAACATGCATTGTATAATACAACTATCTCTGAGGATCCTAGAGCAATTTAAAAGCATCTTTAGTCTTGACCCATTCCTATGCAAAAAGAACTAGAAATTATGTTGACCACTGACAATCTGCTGCTCCCGCTTAAGTTTCTTAATCCTGTTTTTCCTCCTAGCAGTATTATACTATATTATTCGGTGTACTTCAATGTTTTGTTCCTTAAACTGATGTAAGGCTCTACTCAGCTTACTAATACTAAGTTTGAGATATATAAATTAGGAAATAGGTTGTTCTGACCCAACTGAAGATCAACAAGCTCCTGCGGGATTTGCTAAACCGGCAATATGTACTGGAAGAAACTGATGAGAGATGGATATAGGTGATCTCCCAGGTAAACACTGAGCATGGTGGTAGGAAAACCTGGTAGAATAAACTCAGAAACAGTCAAAAAAACTATTCTGAAACAAAGAGGTTGAAGTATGTTAGGACCACGTGTATCTGTCGGAGACGGAATCAAATCCTGAAAATCACTTGAAAAAAGTAATGTTCCAAAAAAAGGCCAAGAAGACTTCTTCAGCTCTGTGTATGTGTGTGTAAGAGTCAAACAAATTGGTTACAGCTACTTCCGAAGACCGGTACTAGAAACAAAAAGAATACCACTGCAAAAGTCTATAAGCTGGTCTGTGTCTGTAAACCTGAGCTTGAGAACTGTTTTGAAGCATGAGTATGAATTTGTAACTTTATTATGAATAGAAGAGAGAAGAACAAAATTGGATTACTCTTTTAAAATATACTGATGTCAAGGAATTACATTCATACATTCTGAGACATACTTCAGCTACCTCATTTATTCATTCTTGCTAGTTCACGATATTCCCCTTCCTGCTTGGCTATCTGGGGACCTGTTCAGATTTCATATTGAAGGATCAATTCACACAGCAATGAAATACAACTGCCTCTTGGGGAGGATGACATCTGTTAAATAGCACCCAGCAATACTACACAACAGTTTATAGCATCAAATGCAGAACAATTATGAATTTAATTAGAATCAGAGTGGGATTTTAATGAGAAAGAATGCAATTATGCATGATGAAAATTTAGGGCTATATTCCTTTATACTCACCCTGTGTTTCCTTACTACATAAGTATTTCCAAGAATTTTACTACCAGCAAGGGGGTATAACCTGCCTCTGAACAGTTAAGGACCCAGGCTCTCATTAACCAATAAAGATACCAATAAAGTCCTCAGCTGCTTTGCACTACCAGTATGTTACAGAGATAGTTCATTAACAAGTTGCAAATTCAAAACACAATCAGCTAAACTGATCTTTCACCTTTTTTTTTTCATCTAATACTGAAAATAGCTGTTCTTCACAGATTTAGTTGAACAGGCTATATCTCATCAGAAAAAAATGCCACACTGGTTTAGATATAAAAGGATATATAACTTTGGTCTGGAACCTAGTAATCTAAAATGACACAGATTGGCAACATCTCTATGTGTGTCACAGGTCTACAGAAGAGAGAGGTTTAATGCCTGTACACAGAGTAATAATTACTGGCTGGAAGAGAGGAGGATAAACGAATTGTTATTTTCTTCTATAATGCTGTAGGCAATAGCCTGCTTAACTGTTTATGAATAACTACGAGCACTGCAATATTCCAAGAACTGTTTTTAAGTAGGTAACAGAGAAATTACAGTATTGTCATATTTATAATGATTATTTTTTTATTGGAAGTTGGTACTAAAATCTAATAGGAAACAATTTGAACAAAACTATAGGATGGATTTTTGCGTGTGACTGAGGCGTTTTTGTATCAAGCAGATAGAAGAGTTTTAATGTAATTTTCTCAAAGAGAGAATAAGGCTGTCCTACCAGATTCTAAGTCTTGAGTAATCTCAGTTGCTTCCTTCAGATATGCAAATTCGACATGTAGGATCTACTTGTTAGAATAAACCTCCCAATATAATGATGATGATGATGAAAATATAATATATTGAACTTTGCTAAACTCTGTAAAGTCAATTTATTTATTATTTTAAGTTATCAAGGCCAAAGCTAAGTAACAAGACTAGAAAACCTACACTGCACTACAGTGGCCATTTTGCCTCCTTTATGATTTTTGAGGCACAAAAGTAGAATGACCAACATGTTCCCATCTAGAAAAAGAAAGTAAGGATGCAAGGCTCTGAAACAGTGCATTAGTATACAGTTGCCAGAAGCTGAGAGGGAACTGCTTAACCATTCTCTCTAGCTGCAGGAAACATTTGCCAATTACATAAGAGAATGATGATTACTACTCTTTGTCTCCCTTGGAAATATGACAGACCAGCCCAAGTACACCAATAGGTGTACTTTAAAGTACAACATTTCCCCCTCACACGTGGTTTAATCTGTATTACTCAAACACTCCACTATTACCCTAAAATATAATTTTAGGGTATGGAAATAGCTAAATGCACTTCTATGCATCTTTGTTCAGAGTTGTTGTGGATTCTGTGTTAAAACTCATACTGGGTATTTGGAAAAAATTATTAAAAAAATGAACACAGATAACTGTTCATCACTGTAGTATTTGCCTGTCACCAAGCAAAAGTGAAACCTGCATAATGATACCCACTGTTTTCCCTGTGGGTAAAGTTTCTCTTTCTCAGGAAGCATTGCCTGGAATGAGATTTTTCCTGTTTTTATTTAAATTCATTCTTGCTATGGTCAAAGGGAAAATTCTATACTAGCACCATCTCATACACACTTGTGACAGTTCATGTAAAAAATGTTAAACAATAAAAAAAGACAGTAAAGAATGCCAGCCTTTTCAACTACTGCTTGTTTTGATCCTTATTGTGATAATGAAAATACATCTAAACAAATGTAAATGTCTTTTTCTACTTTAACAAACAATTGCAGAGTTATTTCATCATATTCCAGGAGTCTGATCATGCCTGGCTAAGTCTTCTGGAGTGAAGTTAAATTTTCTATTTAGTATTATAAAAATAGATATATGTCCAAGCAATCTGATGATAGGATATGTATGTTTTATAAAAAAGTGAATAAAATGTGCAAGGCAGTCTCTTTTAGTTCTTAGGTAAAGCTGGACTATACAGTGTGATTTTTATTGCTTTGCTGGTATTCTCACCAACCTAAATTTTGTTTCTGTTTGATATTTCCCAAAATAGCATCTCTTACAGCACATTGATCTAATTTCCTCTCCTCTACCTAAGAGACACAGAATACATGTACTAACTTAGACAAAAGCTAGAAATGCCATGACCCAATCCAGCATACAAAGAAATATATCAATTTTTGATGTTGAGCAATATAGACTTAGTTCCCATGGTTTGTCTTTTCTAACACCACACTGCTAAAGATACAAATACACTCTTCCTGGGTTATTAGTACTTTTTCTAGGTCACTGGATGTAACATGGCCAAAAAAAAACCAAAAACAAAAAAACCAAAACCATAAACTTACATGCTTTTCTTCTTTCTGAAAGGAAAATAAAACCAAACCAAACCAAACAACCACATGTAAAAGAATTTAGTACCAAATCTTCTGGGAAAAGATGAAATTAATGTTAGACCGGCCTGCTGGACTGCAGACATTAATTGTCTATGTTAACTTACCCATATGGCTTCAATTTGTGTCCTGTCTATGTGTAAGCTGGGATGGATAAAATAAGATCATTCACCTCATTCAAATCACTCCTCACTTTATATATGTGAGAAATCAAAAGATTAGAGCTTTTGTTGAGACGCAGACTAACTTCTCCTAGCCCTACACTGTTTCTTTGAATTTTAGGGTAGTCATCAGGTTCCAGAAGATACAATGCAAGATCTCTTCTTCATTCCAAAAATAGGCACCATAGTGCTCATACCTAAATGTTATCTCTTGAGATCTCCAGGACAATTTTACAGAATCAATAAATCCAGAAAACTGTGCTGACAGCTTCAGGTATATACAAGCTTTTAAGGTTTACTCATCACTGGCCTCAAAGTATCCTTTCCTGGAGAGAGCACAGGTAGGACAGTCAACCTTAAAAACCAGGGGAGAGCAAGGGAGAATTATTAGCAATACCGAAGAAATAGTCTTTGGGATATACTAGGGAAGCAATCGACAGATTATGACAATGAACTGAGGATGATGAAAAGGAGGGATAAAATGTCTTTAGAGTAAAAAATAGCTACAATGATTCCAAACATGTACAATACCTCTTTTGGTGGTAAGGAAAAGGTAGTAAAAGAAACTGTTGGCAAGCTCCCTAAAGTCGTTATCTTCTGAACATTGAATCACTATCCTTATTCCTAATACTAGATAGCACTCATCTAAAAATAAAGACTAAGGAAAAACAAAAGGAAAGAATTTTGGCACTAAAGACACTCTCCAAGTGTGAGAACTGCAGCTAATAAAATGGAGCACTTGGAGTAAGATTTTTCATTAAGGTCTCTGTTGTTGCTTTTGAATGTGAACTGAAATCAAAGCCAGAAGATTAGTTATGGGTCAGCAAGGAGGAAGGAAAGGAGGTGGAAGTAGGGCTAAGAGCCAAGAACATCTTTAAATGCATGATCCTTTTTCTAAGAACATGGGTTATTAACAAAAGGGAGAGAAAAGCATGGCTTAAACAACATAACATTCTTAGAAGAAATCCTACAACTACAGATAATTATGTATTCGATTTAGTTCTGTAAGCTGCAATTTGAGTAGTTTTATTATTCTAATGCACAATACATCATCAGATACTTTCCACATTATAGTCATTTAATGTCTACAAATTATAGTCTGCAAGCCAGAATTGGGGATTTGGTCTACCTAACAGAGTGGTAACTGCAGGAAATGTTGTGATAGATGTCAAGTGTAACAAGGTTCACTTTGCCGAACCAGACATTACAAAGAGAGATGTTGTTACAGTTCCAAAACTTTAATCTGTCCACCTCCTACTGTTTGGACGTGAACAACCCTTTGAATTTTATGTTAATAATAGGATTGCCATTTTTTTTTCACCTTTTGCTTTCTTCCCTTCCTCTTCCCTTCTCTTTTTTGCCTTTAACTGCAACAAAGCCTGAGTACCAGCTGGCTGCCAGGTTACTTAGAAATGAAGAACAGTCTGAACATAAGATTCACAAAGACTTGATAGGATGCTTTAATAACCTGAGCTTGGTTCTTCAGCTACCTTTTCGTCTCCTTAGTTTCAAAGATGACTAGATGTATAAGATGGGGAAGTACTCTTGATGTTGCCAGTGAAGCCATGGCAAGCACCTAGGTCTTGCCAGTGAACAAAGAGGCCAAATCCTTGATGGCTTTGGTCTGCAAGCCAATTTGGGAGAAAATTTAGCTCCAAAAGTTCTTCTTTACTAAAGAAAAACTCCCCAGGTTCACTGGAAATTAAAAAAAAAAATAAAAATTAAGGCTCAGAATTTATAGGATGCCAAGTAAAACTAAAGAAAAACAACATTCTTTTTAATAGAGGAGGTAGTATTTCTAATTGTTATTACAGCTCAATGTCCTTTATTAGGAATTTCTTACTATATCACACTAAAGTTCGTATTTGGAATCAAGCCTACACCTCCAAGTCTCCCTAATGCAAAAATGCGTTAATGCAAAAACCATGTATTATTAACCCTGAAATGTAACCATGTCTGTAAGGGGAGAGCAGCAGACACAGGATTACTTGATAAAGAACAAGTTGCCTTTGGTGAGGGCCAAGGACATGAGTCACTGCACACACTCAGGATGCAACAAGACCTTTAGAGAGTAAGTAATGAACTAGCATTCAGGAGGCTGCAATTGCTGATCAGGAGCTTTCTACAAACCCACAAGGATTTAGATGCCGTGTTTCCCTTATATCTTAAAAATTGGACACAAATTTAAAAGGTTTTCTTTACTCAAATGCAGAAACAGAATTCTTCCGTATCCCTTCACCTTTAAATTGTTGAATCCAACAAAGTGGCAGTGAAACAATGATGATGAATAAGAAACCTGCAAAAGGAAGATGAAGGAAACTGCCCTGGAAACTAAAAGGATCCCAGTTCTTACATAGCAAGCAGAGACAAACAGCTTGAGTGCCTTCTGCTTACTGCAGTAGTAATGCTATACCAGGCACTAATGACTGCTTTACACTACAAAAGAATATCTCTGGGATCTAGCATTTCAAGTGTCAACAATAGCACTACAGACATCTGGGTTTACCCTCAAAATATAAAATTACTAAAACAAGTACTATGTTTGAAATGTTCCCTGTGAAGCCAAACAAAAGGCAAACATTTATACCCATGAGTTTTCACCAGTTAATATCCCATCATATAACTGGTTTTCTTAACACTGGCCTGAAAAGAAATGATCTGACTTCAACATATTACCAGTGGAAGGCTGAGAATAAGATTAGAGATAGGTACAGAGCCCACAGGCACATCAGATTAAGAAAGATGAGGAACACAAAATTCCATAGCATCTTCTTACAAGGGAAATATATTGGGTATACCTGTCAAGGTGTGGGCAGCAGGGAGGTTGCAGGGGTGACCTCTGTGGGATAAGGTGAGGGGCTGCCTCATGCCAGACATGGCTGGCTCCAGCCAGCTCTGCAATAGACCCTCAGGACACAGCTGGACCGTCAGCAATGCTGGTGGCACCCCCATCTGTTAAGGGCAGCAAGAGTGGAGAAGGGAACAGAGGGACTAACAGAAGGACTGAAGGAATAGCAAGGCAGAGGATTAGGAGGTGTGACATACTCTTGAAGGGACAGAAGCCTATAAAAAAGCAATGTGGAAGCAAATACTTTCCTCTAGGGACTATGGACGAGACCGTGCTGGAACAGGTACACCTCACAGAGACTTGCAGCTTGTGGAGAACCCATACCATATCCCATGAAAAGAGTGAGAAATTAGGAGTAGTAGAGAGAAATCACTGCACACTGACCTGGACCTCCTGGACTGCTTGTAGCTTCACTGGAGGGACTGAAAGTAATCTGGAATTAGCAAGGTGAGAGGAGAGGTGCCTGGAGTGAAGTAGTGAAGTGGAGACTAGAAAGGAAGAAGGAAAGGAGTCTGGAGTGAAGTTGAGCCTATGCATATAAGAGGAAAGGTGTTTCAATGGCAGTTTCTTTGTTTCTCAGTACCTGAATCAGTAATTATTTATGCTAATTGGCAAAAATTTAACTTAAATTCCCCACTTCAAGTCAGTTTTCCCTGCTGCACTACTTTGCAGGTGATTTCCCAGTCTTTATATCGATTTGTGAGTTTTTTTGCTCTCATTCCTCCTCTTTTGTCTCATGTCCCACTGGAAGGGCGGAGCGAGTGTCTGGTTATGTGGATGCTTGGCTATTAGCTAAATCCATCACAGGAATTTGCAATGTAGCTGTGCTACAGCCCAAAATATCAGCTGCCTCATCCTTTATCTGAGTTAAACTGACTTTGCTGCTCTTATGACAAGGCACTTTAACTGCTCTAGCAACTTGCTCTTACAGGAGGAGAAAGCAGTAATATATTTAATAGTAGGGGAGTTTCTCATGAAGTTGCACTAGGACTTTACTGCAACCTATTAATTCAATGCCATTAATTTCAACAATCCTCTTACTCTGCTCCAAATGAAAATCCCAGCTGGCTTGCTTTATCCTTTTGCTGTCATTGCTAGAGATGGGCTTTTTCGTTACAGTCAAGCATTTCACTTGGCTTCATCCTGCTGAAAAGCTAAACTCCTGTGTTTCTGACATCTATCCAGCCGTTAAAATGACTGCCACAGATTCAGCGCTTAAAGACTGCAATGTGGAATTCAAGCAGAGATAAACAGGAAGACAAGCAGTAAGCAATGGTCAAACCATAGACATCTTCAAAAGCTGATAAATACGGGGTGAAAAACAAGTCAGTAACTTCAAACCTAGCTTGAAGGTCTGTAAGTTCTAGGAGGGAGTATGCAAGAAAGGAAGAGCCATGGGAAAGTGCTGAGCTGAATAAAGCAATCAAAGGTTTAACAACTGAATTTAGTCTCAGGGGTGGGTATCACTGATGGGTCTTTCAGATTCTTTGCCAGAGTCTACAAACTCCCAAGGCAGGCAGTCTCCTGGCAAAAAAGCATCTTCAAATCTTCCTCTTGTATTGCTGAGTGGAAACTATGGGTAGGCACACTCATTCATTTTTTAAAAGCAATACTTTGTTCAATAAAAACAAGAGAAATGACAACAGCTATTTGGAGAGCATCTGCCACATTCTGACAGATACAGCTATGCAGAAAAATATTATGATCTATTTAAATGTTTTCCAGGATTTATGACCTCATTACAGACAACAAACTAATGCACCAATCACACCGAATTTTTTTGTGTGGTGAATTTATAGTCTTTTGATTTTTAATATATATTCAAACTGCATGGGCTTTAGCGATAATGGTTTTTTAGATTCTTCTTATTTGGTGTTCTATCACAATTTCTGCTCTCAGGACACCCAATAATCTTATTATGCAGAATTTGTTGACATAAAATGGAGTCGGTTTCACTGGGCTCATAAACAGCAGTAATTCAATGATGCCTTTTCAGTTAAGAGCCCAATCCCAGAGTGCTGGGACAAAGAAGGTAAATAATGACAATCTAAACAGTTTATGAGTGTCTATTTCAAATTTGTTATCCACAAATAGGAGAGATTAGTACACAGTCTGCCCCTATGCAGGGAAAACATGAGAATGCCAGGTAGATACCAGAAGTGCTGCACTGGTTACCTCTGCATGTAGCTGATGGTAACCTCATCACTGGGGGTGAGGGTTATTCATGGGTCGTAAATTATAGAACAAAAAAGAAATCAGAGTACCCTTGACCAAACAGGCATAAGGGACTATAAAGATGGCTGCAACCAAAGCAATTGCAAGGAAGTGGGGAAAGTCAAGAGGGATCTGTAATGTGATGAAATGCCATTTCTTAAATCAGCATTTTGCGTCCCGACTGAACTATGTCACACATTATTTGCCATGTTTTCTTATTTGAGAAAGTGGAGATAGAAATACCTGTCCCTCTACACCCAGCCTGCTATGCTCCACACAACAGAATCGAATGAAAGAAAAAGAGCAAGGCTGACTGGAACCAATTACACTGCACGGCTGAAGGAGAATTCTTCAATTTAGACAGAACTGCGTAGGAAGCTGCTTTTAAATCCAGATGTCCAAGTTCACAAGAACTAAACTAATTTCTTCTGCAGAGTGAGCGAAGTTAAGTGTTTGTCAATACATATTTAGGTGGGATCTGAATTGTCCAGCCTAAAATTAAAAAGATCTATATCCCAGCACTAACCTCATGGGCTAAGAGCTCAATCTGTTTGATACAGCAGTGAAAATAATCACCAAACCCACCCAGATTACAGTCTGTCAAGTTTTCTAAAGCAAGAAACTGCATTTGTCCTGCATTACTAATCACATCTCCTTTTATTAAACCTAAAATCCTGGAGGCACTGGGGGCAGTGGTACATGAAGTTTTAAAATCTGCTCAGAGATTCTGAGTCTTATCGGAGGAAGCAATACTCGAAAAGCCAAGGAATTTTAACTTAAGGAATGCAACACTGATTTTACTGTAACTGAACATAGCTGAGACATCAATCCTCCATTTTATATACAAAAATCACATTACTAAGTTCCATATTTTCAACTTGCAAGGATAGCAAATATAAAAATACATAAACTTAGAACCAAAATCGTATTTTGTGAAGATTTATCATTACTTTCTTGGAAAATGGAAAGCTAATTCAACTGAGATTCCACCGATATCTATTCTGGATGCAGCTTTATTTTATATTTTGCTTTACAACAGAGAGGTCTGATGGTATCTCTAGGTCACAAAAATTCTGGGTAACTGAAATCAGTAAGGTGGAATTCAATAATAGCAAATGCATCATTTGCTATGTCTCTTCTAAGAGTAGTAGGAAAAACAAAATGCGCAAATACAAATAAATGCACAAATACAAAACAAGTAGGATGGGAGCAGGGAAAATTGCTGCAGAAACAAATCTGGACAAATGGCAAATCTATTTGGAGCCCACAGTGTAATGTTTGGGGGAAAAAAGGTCAAACTTATATTAGGACATATTGATAGGAGTGGGTTTGGGAAGATGCATAGGTAGTGATTCCATTGGTGAAACCTCAGCAAGAGAACTGTGTTTAGTTTCCAGCAGTACTCTAAGCAAACTGGAAATAGTCCAAAGAACAGCAATAAAAATGATAAAATGTTTAGAAAACATGACACACAAGAAGGCTGAAAGATTGTCTTTGTTTAGTCTAGGAAAAGGTATATTTAGAGGAAAAACATAACAGTACTGAAACAACTACAATTGTTTTCTGCATTCACATGGAGGAGGTCACAAAGCAATAAGCTCCATCTACAACACAAATAAGAGATATCCTTAGCTGTAAAGGGGCTAAGTCTAGGAAAGGATGCCAAGGAAGGGTCTCAAGAACCCTTGAAGGATTTAGGAACAAAAGTCAGTGTCAATATGAACATCCAGATATCAGCACTGCCTCAATGATCACTGAATCATTGATCGCTAAACATCTAGCGCTGCTTTCCTTTTGATTCTCTAATGGATAGCTGCAATTTTTTGCACTGGTCTCTCTCCAGTTTTTGCTGAGGGGCTGGAAAGGATGACCTGATTACAGGGAATAGGTATATCTGAATGCTGGCTTCCAAGTGTGCATTGTGTTTGGAGAGGATGGAGCTGCTCCTTCAGCATCCAGCCCTGAGCTTTGTTACATAGCACAAATGCAAAGCTATCCCACTCTATCGCTTACAGCTGCAAGCAAGACCAAAATTCAGCCCTCATAATGCTAAGTAATTGGCTGTGAACTCAGATGAGGAAGTGGCTTGTTCACCAGGGTCTAATTCTGGCAAAACCACCTTCCCGGCTTTCCAGAATTCTTTTTTTCTTTCCCTTCTTTTTTTCTTGGAGAAATTCATTAAAAATCCTGAAATATTTAAAGGCCTCCTGGAAATGTTTGACTAAAAATCATAAAACTCAAAATAGAAAAAAAAAGAGAAAAACCCAATGAAATATAAAGCATATGCTGGGATTCAGGTGTGATTTTCTTTCTTTAGAAACATAAAAATGTCATTGGCACGTGCATGCACAAATCAGAGGTAAATTGCTGTTAATAACTAAATGCTCTGCAAAAATACAATGGTTCCAGTAAGTGTCAGAACACATCTGCTCTATTTAAAAATTAACCATATCATTAAAGTTATATTACTAGTTAATTTCTGAAAAATGCTTAATTATTAGAAAGTTATCTTCCCAGCTTCCAGGGAAGAATTGGAAATACTGCTCTTCTGAGTTTCAATCTTCCCCTGCCAAGTGCTTTAAAGTTTTAAGAGGCATATATTTTAGGTTATTTGGGAGATATAAATATAATAGCTTTGATTATTACACTATAAAGCCAACGAACCTTGTGTCATGGCAGATTTTACCCAATCTTGTGAAGTGTCTTGAAACAGACTCTTCTTTCTCCCCACTTTCCAAGGGAGCTGAGACTAAGGGAAAGCTGCCACTTGTGCCAGCAGCAAATCTGGCCCAGGGTGTTTCTTGAGAAGAGCCTTGCATTTGGTTTCATCCTCCTCCACATCATGTGTCTCACTAGCTCTGGCACTGACTCAGTGTAACAGGCAACTTTTAAGTTAGGAACGATCAAAACAGCCAGACTAACCTGACTTCAGCCTTCTTACCTGTTCTTAAATGCTTGCAGACTTAAGTTACATGAGATTTCAGTTTGTTGTAGCTGCCTGTAGTTTAATTTGAGTGATTCTCAAATCTGCAACAACCAAAGCCAGGAGCATTAAAGGCAAGCACTTACAGGGGCTTCTATGAGCTTCCTTTATGATTTTGCATAAGCTCTCCAATCCACAACACATTTTTCCTTCCAAGACACTCGCATATCAGCAGATGCAGGATGATGGGTATATAGAATCAGAGCAACCTTAACCCAAGCAAAACAGGCTCTTTTAGAGCCAGCCAGGTATTACAATATAAAATTTTATTTTGCTATCTGTACAAATACATTCAAATAGTTAATTGCCTTTTTTAATGCACATAGTAAACAGACATTACTTGTAACTGACAGCACCAGGCGGACTGAACATTTCTCATTCAAACCAGACATGCAGCATGAAATCAAAATGCAGAAATAAACAGAAGAGAAGAGATAGTGAGGAGAAAAAAATGTTTCTTAATTATGTGGTGTCCACTTTCTGTAATAGATTGCCTCCCTAACTCACACCAGCTCAATCAACCTGCCAGCTTGCTTGGGAAACAAACCAGAGCTGCACACCCAGAGCTCTGCTTATCTAGTGTACAGGTGTCCTTGTTTGCATGTTTTAGTTATCCAGTGGTTCACTTGGGTGTCAGAGAGGAATGCAAAATAAATCCTCATTTCACAGGACGAATCCTATCTGTTGTCTAGAATGACTGCAGTTTCGGGTTAAAGGAATAGAGGGGGTTTTTAAACCATTCACCGTTAAGCTTTGTGAATAATGAAGTGACCTTAGTTCCTGAAAGCATCTGACCCAGGTATTTAGCTGACAGTACATGAGCTGAGATGTTGCATTTTGAGGTACCGCAAGGGAAGAAAAATCAGGTTCTGTGGCCATGCTTGGACGACATTGGAGGGGACGGTAGCAGCCTCTTCCAAGCATCACCAAAACATATAGGGAGACTGAGATATGCACTTCAGTATGGATGATCAGTAAAGAAGTAACCACAAGAAAACCTTGGGTCAGATAACAAGGATAAGGGTAACTCCTAGCTCTAGGAGAAAAGCAGTAACTGTTTACTATAAACACTATAAAATGAATCCTACCTGGAAACAGAGCTAAATTTTCATGAGATGAAAGATTTTGAATTACTCAGAACCTCATTTGTCCACAATGGGGAATTAGCCTGACCCACAGAAATGCTTATCTCAAGGATGGCAGTTGCACTACAAATGTAAATCTCGTATCTGTCTGAGAAGAAAACACAGGTTTGATTAATTTGAGACAATAATACTGGTTTGCATGATCTCACCTCAAGATTAGACATTAAACAGGTCATCTATTGAGACACAGCTGGAAAACAAACTTCCATTTTGTCTTGCCCTTACTCTTGATTCAAGAAGCCAATGCTTTGCCCAGAGATTCTCTATATGCCTATTGCCTTTCCATGTTCCATGGTGCCCATATTGGAGCCATCTTCTATCATAGCATGCTACTTAAATAAGCACAGTTACTGCCCTAGGTGAGAGCTTTTTTTACTTCTGAAGGAGGTCCCTAGGGACTGAATTAAAAAGCTTTACAGAAGATCTACTTGGGTGACAGAGGTTAGTCATGCAATAAATATTGAGGGTGTAGAAATAGGTATAGTAAAGAAAAATACAGCTGGATGAACAAGGTTTCTTCAAGAAGTAACATGTTTCTAAAACTGCAATAAAAAAGAAGAAATGAATTGCAATAGGAAATCGAAGGGAAAGCAAAGGAAAAGAAGAGCAGGACAACAATTTTTAATGGATTTTTCAACTATTTGGGAGACTAAGAGTAAAATATCAAAACAGCTTGAATTGTACAAAGCTGATGTCCTGGAAACCTGTAATCCTTCATCTAGATGAGGACTTTAGCTATAAAATGAGAATATTTAAGTTTGAACAGCATAGTACAGAATGAGGTCAGCTTGGCATGTTCAGTAACAATCTGTCTCGTAGGCAGAGACTGCAGTTTGGAAAGAGCTACTCTGAACTTACTTACTTTAGTTTAAGACTCAACTTTAATCCACTTGTCTCTAAGAGAAGACCCAAACTGTGTTATTTCATTTCTAATCCAAACCAAAGTGCTGCTCAGCCAGTATAAAGAGAGCTAGGAAAAAGTCTGATTTATATTCAGGCTTTCCTGCATACCTTATAAAATATCCACATGCGCATACACACATGTACGGATATCCACTGTTTATACACAGGCATATGGTCTCTGTGTCTGTGCAGCTGTGCACACATATACGCATCTCTCAGGAGCACTCGATGTGTCTAACAATGGCTATGCAGTTTGGCTTTTTATTTGCTTAGCTACCCTGAAAGCTATTTCTTTTTTTAAATTATAACTGGGATGTAGGTCTGCTATAAAAAGTTAAGTGTTATTATTAAGTGATCATTTGAGAATTTTTCTTTGTGTTTTCATGACATTTTTCCTTGCGCTACTTGATTAACTTGCAATTTTGTTTAACCTGAAATTAAATATTTGCCTAAATGTGGAAGAAGACTGATTTTATAATTGAAATTCACCTTGTACACATCCTGCACGTTTTCTTCACAAGTACAGTGATTCATTGTAAACCACTAGCTTAAAAATTATCCTCTATCGGGCCAAAACTACAGCAGAGGTTGGTATCTATTATGATTGATAGTTGAGGCTTGGGTTCTGGAGGTTAAATATTTGTTGGCAGTGCCTGGTGGGAAAAAAAGGTGTAAGAAAGAAGAGTAAAATTGTTCCCTTCTATTTTTTCACTTTATGCAATACTGCATTTTCAGACTGGAAACTATGGAGAAAAACTATGGAGTGGTTTTATGATTTAATTGTAGGCAATCTGAAAAGAATGCAACAAATTACTTCTATTTCTTTTCTTTTTAGGGCAAAGTGCTATCTAAACAGAATCAACACGACTTCCACAATTTCAGAGTGCATAAACAAACCCACAGATCTTACCCTCTCACATCCTGGGATAAACTTAAGATAAAATGTAAGTACTTTTCCAGTTAAAACCAATCTCTCCTTTGTACACATAGATGTGTTTTAACCAAGGCTTCTTTCAATAATAATGATAAAAAATAATGGAGTCACCAATATTGACTTGGTTCAGTATCTGGGACAAGTATTCCCTCAGGTAAAGCTGGTAAGCCTCCTGAAGTCAGCTACTACATTATTAATCTCATCACTCATAAAATGCTTTATTCCATTTATTACCTATGTCAGCATGCAGCCCACCTTCACACATCAGATTGGTGATCTAGCATCAAGCGCTCTCTAATAGTGTTTAAGTGCAAAGGATTTAGTTTGCTTTACTTAGCCTGTTGGAGTCTTCTACATGATTTCCCATCCTCAGCTGCGTACATGGATTGAAAAACCTTCCATATGGCTTGGAGAATAAACTGTTATCTTTGTACTTCCCAATATGCCACTTGAGAATATCTCAATTTAAAGTTGCAGCTTCTAAAGAAGTTGGGGTTTTTTTTAAAGAAAACTGACTTACAGAAAAGCTCTCATTTTCTGGGGCAACATCTCTCCTTGTTGTGCTGAGGATAAAGCATTAACCTGATACTAACATGACCTGAGAAAGGGCAATTTGTTTCTAAAATTTCTATCTAGTTAGCTTTTCTGATATGGACCTAGAGAAGCTTATTCTCTAGATCTTAAGGAAGATACGTGTTATGCACTGAGCATGAGCTGGAGTACGGCTTTGTGAATCTTTCTACTTAGTAATTAACAGAAACATATACATTTCTTCAGGGGAAGATTTAGTAGGTAAGCAACCCTACGGAGCATCTGCTTCCAGTGTCATGGCAGAAGAAACATTGCTTGATTCCCCCCCATGGAGCTCTGCGCCTGGGAGACAGGGCAAATGCATCAGATAGGTGAGATTATTGGTCATCTCCTTCTTTGTGATAACACTGATGAATCACCATCTAGCAGTTTTGGTGGGATTTATAAAGGAGCTTTTATGATAGGGAAGCAGCCACCAGTGCATCAGTTCTCAACCTTTGTTCTGCTTGACTCCAGGTTCACCACATGCCATATTTTGCAAACAGTACTTCAATGGAAAACACAAATGGGTGGCAACTGACAGTAATTATTTTGTGGTAGTCATTAAATTCTTAGCCATAAAGGAAGTGGTGATACACAGAGATGTTTTCAAAGAAAGTATGAGGACACACAGCCCTGCAAAACATGTGGAAAGGGATGTTTGTCCAAAAAGAGTGAGTTTGGTTCAGTAAACTCACAGACAATACATAGGCAAAGCTTTTGCTCCCTAAATCTGCAAGACTTGAATACCTAAAGACATTACCTTGCTTCAACAAATGAAAGGTTTAAGAAAATGCCAGCAGGGAATGTGCTTATCTTGTTTGTTTTCTGAAAGCTAGCACCCCTAATATGCTTCCTGTGCATGTTTGAAGCAGAGAACAGATTTGTTTGAAATGAGACTTCCCCAACTCCATGAAGGCAGCAAAGACGATGAAGTTAAAATGGGTTTACAAGTAGAATATTTTATTACAATTTTGATTATGCTTCAGGGTTTAAAAGACTGTTAAAATATGCTAATTCACAAGCTCAGAATGACAAAATTTTCAGTTGTGAAATCTCTTTCTCTGAAAACTACTTAGATATAAGAAATATTTGGTTTCTCCTGATGTGGATTTAGATAATATCAAATGCTAAATTAAACGTCAATAATCCTTAAGGAGCCTGTCTTAGTCACACTTTTTTAATCAAGGTTTTCAATGTGATCTTAAGGTCCGTTTGTTCCCAGAATATAATGAGAGCCGTACAAATCTCATGCATTTCCAGTCAAGAGTTCATTACAGGGATTTCACTTATGCTTACATCAGCTACATTTTAAATGCTTCATATGAAGATTTTGGTTCCCAGAAAAGAAGAAATAGAAGGGATAAGGGACTGTGTATACAAGAAATAAGGGACCGTGCAAGCTAAACAATTCTAAGTTGTAGCTTTCAGAAAAACAAACAAAACTCCATGAAAAAACCCATTCCACAAGGTAAAAAAAAATCCACAGTGTATGTTTTAAATATTTTCTAGAATAATGGCAGAAAAGCAAATACAGGCTTTATAGTGTAAAATGTGAATCCGTTAATGATCGATGTAAGCAGAATATCCCTTTTGGATGACGATTCATTAATGTTATCTAAGGAAAGGAGGTTATTGATAATTTGATACTGCACATCCACCATTATAATCATTATTGTCAGAAAGTCTATTAAAGATCATAGGTCATGGACCTAAAATTAAGTAAGCCATAAGAAAAAAAAAGGAGCAAGGGACAAGGACAGACATCCTTATAGATGAAAGATCACACTAAAATGTACTGTATCAATTAATTACGTTAAGAAATTATTTGATAAAATACAGCTAAAATCTTCAGTGAAAGATGTCTTATTTAAAATGGTGGAAATACGAATATTAACACACACACCCCCTCTCCCTCCCAACTCTGACTGGTTTTTGTTCTGCTGTATGTGAATCTGACATAAAAATACATTTCTCCTACAACTTACACTGAATTACCCAACAAGGTAATATGATACGCTTTTTCTTTCCTCATTTGGTCTTAAAGCACTGTAGTTTTTTAATAACCCCACTCACTTTTCTCAGTATTTTGCTAAATGAGAAGTTGAGAACTGCATTGCTAACTGGCATTTCAGAGCCATCACCGTGAAAAGAGATGCTGTTGTCAGCATGACGAAGGGACTGTGCACCACATTCCAGGCTGCGTGAAGGAGAGCTTCACCCTAAGGACTGGCTAGCTGCACCAGATTTTAGCATGGCTGCTACAAATGCAAGCCAAATCACACTGTCACTTTCTGCAGTAACCTTAGACTGGGTCAACAGGCTGTCAGCAGGAATGCAACACTCTCAGAAGCATCTTGGCAGGAACTAGTTCAAAAAACCTACTGATACTGGGAACATGTAACTTATACATGCCTTTCCTGTAACTTTGAAAACTGGAATATATAACTCAATGGAAGTATGCTACTTGCTTTAGCATATTCTGAAGAAAGATATTGGGAAGTTTTTTAAAGAACTGGTTGGACGGCCGAACACACGGAGTTGTGGTCAATGGCTCAGTGTCCAGCTGGAGACCAGTGACGAGTGGTGTCCCTCAGGGATCAGCATTGGGACCGGTCTTGTTCAACATC
>JBCJKH010017439.1:0-11121 GCA_039877255.1 Loriculus beryllinus
GGTGATACTGCATGTGTGATACTACATCATAATCGAGTCACCATAACAGCATATGGGGAAAAGAAAGGATTCTTCAAAGTCACAGCTCACAATTTATGTCTCTTTTCTTCTAATACACTGGGTACTGGACTGAAACTGTAAAGGAGCATAGACAAGGCCTTGGTCAGTGATTAACCAGAAAGGAACTCACCTGTAAGAACAGGCAACATTATTTAGTAAATCAAAGATAAGCTTGTTGGAAGCTGTTATTTTAGTTGTTGGCCTAGATAATAAAGTAACTTCTTTCTCCTGACACATTGATACTGTTTTGACTGGTTTCCGTGGAGGATCACTAAAAAGGGACTGAAAAGTTGATGCACTTTGAGTTAGCTTTATTAAAGAGAAAACTACAGTACTCAACAGCAAGTGATATTAACAGCACATTTTGAAGCTCTCTTGAAAACTTCAGATGCTATGCACGTATTTCATAGAAGAGTTCAGGATGGCCAAACCATTGAGTTTCCGCAGTTGAAACATATGCCTGAAAAGACAATAGAAAGGTTGCTGGGGGAATATAAGATGACCAACAATAAGAGTTTTCAGCTTCCAGTCCTCTGCTGTATCACCCATGCCCAAATTGTCAAGGATGTTCAATGCTACCCTTGATAAATGACTCCTAAAGTAGCATGAGAAAGTTTCTAGATCACAGTTCCCTACAAAAAGGAAAATGAGAGTCCTGAATAATACTTGACAATTGTGCAAATTTATGGCATTACAAATAACCCCCCCCAAACAACCTAAGAAAATAAGGTGTTCCCCTTTTGCACCTCTGGAGTGTTTTATGACTTTCAGAGCAGATAATTTCTCTATTGCTCATTTGTGATCTCCAGCAGAAGCAAGATTTGAAACTTTTGGAAACTAAACATTGCCCCTTGCTTTCTGCAATAGTTCAGGATGCATATTGACAAGTTGAGCTCAGCTCCTGCGTCTGGAATGCAGTTCAAGATCCAGCAGACAGTTTGCAGCTAGCTAGAGGTTGGCATACACTTGGCTGGCAGCAGCAGACATTCTTTGCTGACATTTATACTACTGTTTTGCTCTTGTTATCGCTCTGACCTCTACAAAGGTACAACATTACTCCTCTTTCCATTCTTCCAGCACAGGTAACAACAGAAAGCAATTCTCCTTGAAACATCTTAAGTAGGAATGGGAACAGAACTGTGGGGATAGTACCACCACAAGTGGCAACTCTAGTTGGAAGATAATAGATTTGATGGAGTATTTATGTAAACTAATGATCTGCCCTGTACCTGCTTGCTCTACAAATGGAATTGACTTACACAGGTCAAGAATTATCATCTGCTAACAAACAGATGGCGTAGAACAACAGTCCTTTTTTACAGTACCTTGGTTCAGCGACACAAAGCTTCCCCAGAGCAATTGCTGCATTCTCCTGCACTGAAGTTCTTCTAGCATCGCCACCAGCATGTTTCAACAAGATCATCACAACACTGGAATTCAGTAAGGATGTCGCTGCTCCATGAACTACAAGGCACTGGCCAAGGCAGAGTGCAGCATTGCCTATAATCATTTCATTCTCTGAGTCCAAGAGCTTCAGCAGCACACTGAACCCTGGGAGAAAGAGAGATTAATTGTACAAAATGCATACAGATTTGTTTGAGTACCACTGATACTTTCTCCTGTCTTTATCTAAACTGCTAGGGAGCGAGCACTGTTCTGTGTTGGGTGTTTTTCTGGAAAACCTGGAGGAGCAAGGACTTTCATACGCAGCTCAGCTTATTTACTTCTGCAACCTATACTAGCATGCAGCAGCAGAATAGCTTGTCTATACCGGCACAGAATTGCATAGCTCTTGCTGGCATCTGTAAGCAGCAGCAATGTCTCAGACCACAAAGCATAGCAACATTTAGGTAGACCACTTTCTACATAAATTACAGCTATGACTTTCACATGCACGAAGTCTCCTTGGGGGTTACATAAGTTTGCTTTGGTTTTCTTTCCTGGTCCCATCTGTTCTTCCAGATCACATCCCACCTTTTTCTGTAACATCATCTGCTGAAAAGGCACCGCTGCTCCAGACAGCAACAGTGGCTGGTGAATAAGCTGAACTAAGTGGCCCATCTGGAATGCAATCTTACGTCATGGGACTATAGCTCAATTCCATCAGGCTCCTAGCAACAGGGCAAAGTCTGGGTTGGCAAACAGAGATGAAAAAAAAATAAGAAATTGTGACTTCTCACAAGAATAATACCCAGAGTTTTGGCAGAAAGAACTAGAGTGAAGTGTTATTGCTAATTTGTGGAAATGAAAGCTTCATTTACAGATGACAGTGAAACTAATATGGGGTGTACAATAGGAAGATGATGCTCTGAGAGGCTTTTAATGAGTGGAAATCCTTAGGGTTCAAGTTGAACTACATGAGCTGACAGTTTCTTGACAGGTTCAACCATTTAGATAAAATTTAAGTATTCTCTGTTGTAGTCACATTAGCATTAATTGAACCCGCATTGTAAAGCAATCCAAGTAGTGTTATACCGCATGACTAGAGTGAATATACTCAAAAATACCCTAAGACACCTGGCCTGGTATCATCACTCTGTCTCCATATTCATTTCCTTTTAATACCAGGCTAAATATCCACATGTAAATTGAAGGAAACTATAAACAGCCTCAACCTCTGCAAATCAGATGCCTAAATGAAGTTTTTTTAGCCACTAATTTTGGGAAATACAACCCAATTCAGTTACATTTTATAAGCACTTTCTTTCAAAATCTATATACTTCTGGGCCTGACAAAGCATACCAAGCCATTTCACTCAAGTAAAGCACAGTTTATCTAACTTGGTCTCATTATCTGAGGTACCTATTTCCATCCACACACAGAGCTAAGGATCATTAAGCACTGTTTCAGGAGGTCAGATACCATGGCTGAAGGTCTTGCCAGATTAAATGCCCGTGTTCAGTTCCATTCTAGAAGAGGAGAAAGTAATTGGCCAATACTGAGATTACATCTCTGTATCCAGCTTCTGCTTAGTCACCTACCTTTATCTGACTTCACAAGATCTTCTTGAGCTTGCTTATTACTTCTGGTACAGATGGAAAGGGTCTTTATACCATAATTGCGTGTAGTCTCTCCTCCAGCCTAGATTTGTTTAAAGCATATGTTAACATACAGCTCATACCCCAACTTGCTCAAGGTTACAGAATAGCTTAGGTACCATGAAGATAGTTGTTCCTTTTGCCTAAGCCCAAATACCAAATTAAGACCTCTGCAGAATATGTTTCTCAAGATGAACACAGGCTGAAAAGGACACAAGAATCATCTCTTTCCTGCTCCCAAGCTTGGTTCAGTGCTCACAGATAATCAGTGGAAACAGCTCCACTGCTTTTCAGTGGTCTAAATCAGATCACATCAATTGTAAGCTTCAGTTCTCTAGCTGGGCCCTGCAGTAATGAATTCTTGAATTTACAGGTGTCTGGAAGGAGAGCTGTGCACAGGCATCTCACTCATAAGGAAACAACTGGAAATTGTGGGCTACAGCCAGACTACAGAAGGCAGTCTAGTCTCCAAAACTGGCTACCTAGCTTAAAACTAAACTTGAGAGCACTGTTACAATGGACAACACAGATGCAGACAAGCTAGAAATGAAGCCAGAGTGTCTGCTCAGGTCTTTCTCATAGAGAAAAGAGTCTAAACACAGGGGCAACGGCTTTCTTAAGGGATAATACAAGCAGAAATGAAGTTAATTTTGTTAAATTCATTTACTTTCAAGAATTTGATCATTTTCTTCACCACCCCTCCTTTCACTACTTCTTCTACTGCTGAGGAAGACGCTGGCAGGATGCGACTTAGCACTCCAATGGCTCTCTTAATTAGAAAACAATGTGAGAGAAGTTAAAAAACCACGAAGTTTATTTATCCAGCCAACTTACAGCAGTTTTCAAATTATCTTGGTTTTGCAGAATAAATCCAAAATAATTAAAATCATAAAAGAGAAATTTACAGCAGTATAACAAAGAACATCTTCAGGATATGACTTTTTTCTTGTTTACTGGAAAGTAAACTCAGCACAGCTTTTAGAGACTCACTGTAGAAAGAGATGAGACCAAACTGGTATCAGGGCAACTCCCCATTAAGTTTAGTTACTTAAAAAAGTCCTAGTAGAAACCAGCCCAGCACTGCTGGTACTGAGTCAAATAAAGCAGATCAGAACAATCCATGTGAATTCAGAGAGGTGAACGGCCTCTGAGTTCCCATCTGCTCCTACCTATTTGCCTTGAATAACTGCTGTCTGTAGGAGTGACACACCATTAACAGGAGTACAATATCCTAAGTATGATTCACACACAGGAACTGTGAAATTAAACAGCTGCTCAACACCCAAATTGTTCTTGCTCCTTTGCTTCTAGATTTATTATTTTTCCTTAAGAGGTTTTATATTGACAACCATCCTAAGGATGAAATTATTTGCAGGAGCTTCTATCATGTAGATTTCAAGAGACAATGAGAACCTTTTGCATCAAACCATATAAAAACCTGACAAATATAAGCAATGTATTATTTCTTTACTAATAATAATTATTAGTTTAGGCTTCAAAGCAGGGCAGGAGTTTGCACTGAAGTGTTCTGGTCAGGTCAGCTAATACAATCTTTTGTTAGTCCATAGATACCCCACTTACTGTGACAATCCTTCCATCCTTATCCCTGAGGAGGGACATGCACCTGCCACTTATGTCCACAGCAAAGTACTGAAACAACAGCATGAAAACATCAGCTCTAGCTGACACTGGGAAGTTTTAGAGCAGAAATGGGTTAATAAACAAAGTACTCTACAACAAGGAATCCAGTGGAGATCAGGACACACATGCCAAGAAGTTACTAACACTTCAGCACCCACATGTAACAGAACAATTTCTTCCTTCTTGATAGAATCCTTAGTTTTGAATAATTTTGGAATGTGCCAAGCATTTACATATGTTGTATAATTGGAGACTGATGCAGAACAAAACATTTATACTACTATGGAAAGGTATGTGCTTGACACTGTATTTTTCTCATAACTGGGAGGGGGAAAGGGAAGGAATTTTGTACATCTTTTCACTTATTAGCTTACTTGTTCATTACCCTTAATGATAACCTTAAACACCAATAAAAATTAAGAATTAACTGAATACCAGCAAAATCCAAGGTTGGCAGCCTAAAGAATATTCACAGATCTTGTATACCTGGATAATCATATTTGATTCAAGCAGTAAGTTCATCATGAGGCCCAGAACTGCAAACAAACACTCCTGGTGTCTGGATGGGCTGACATCAGAGTATTCATCCTGTGTACAAAGGAGAGAAGAGCACAATCAATTCAGAGGATCAAAATACGCACTTCCTCAGTCTTCTGTGTGCTCACTTATATGGTGCATCAGGGAGGAATGAGGGAGCACTCAGAAGAAAGAGCAAGTCATGTGAGCACCAGAGCTAATAACAGCTTTTTGATACAGATTCATTCTTGTGTTTGTTTCCCTTTGGTATCTAAAAATCCACACTCCAAACTTGTGATGTTTAAGTAGGTAACAAGGTCCTTTTCCACCTTCTGAATTCTTCAGTTTCAGAGGACTTCGGTCATACTCCATCCTCTACCCTGAAAGGGGCCACTCACAATAAGTGATCACTCACTCTCTCCCCCTGCCCCCCTCCCGGGCCTGGTGTCATCTACTGACACAACTTCTGAAACCTTAATCCACCTACTAGATTCGAAAGATCTCAGTCAAGGGTTCAAAGCTATTAGGGGAGGAAGACAAACATGATCACAGAAGCACCATTTCCACAAGAGATAGGGCTGATAACACTGTTCTAGGAAGCCATCAAGTTTCTTTACCACAAGCTTTAAGCACGCCTGCCAGCACTCTTTACACTCGGCCATCTGCATTCGAATGACTACATCTGCACACAGATTCCCCATGGCTCCGATGCAATGGGCAAGGGCTGCCTGGTTCACCAGCTTGGCAGAGGTCTGAAAAGGGAAGAGTGGAATACCAAGCTAAGAACAAATGACAAAGAAACAGCAAGTAAATGCTCCTATCACTCTGGCAATGGAAAATGGGATTCCAGAATATCTCTTACCAACATTAAGCCCCAACAGTCCAAAGTCTGGAAATCACTCTCATTTTCCCAGTTAATCTCCTGATGTAGTTTTAAGAGTCTTGGGAAAAAGTGACTAGATTCTCTGGTCCTTATTAACCTCATACTGTGAATATTGCTTTCTATCACTTAGCTCACAGAACAGCCTCTGCTGCAGCTGTAATTTCAGTAAGGTGATTTCAAAAGGCAAGAGCAATAAGCAATGTAAAAATCCTATAATCATTGCATTGTATTGGTGCACATTTGGAGAAGTGGAAGTGTTTTTACTTTCCAGCTCTATTTGGTGTTATGCAATAGAACAGATCTTCCCTATTACCTTTCCTCTTCTTGATGACAGGTTTCTGTACCAACAGTATTATAAGTGCAGTTTAAATAAACAACCAGGAAAGGGATCTGAACCACTAAACATCTATACTTTGTGACCTAATGTTGTCTCTTCACACTGATCTTTCAGATTAGAAACAGAAAAAGTCACTACCCAAAATACAACCAGTTGGTGGCAGTGGACTGAAGTCACATCAGGAGCCTAACACAAAGCCTGACAGACGACTGCTGGGAATCTGCAATCGACTTTAGAGATTTTACTGAACATAAAACTAGTAACACCTAGAACTCAAGCACCAAGTACTGGTGATTGAGAACATTTTCCCAAGGAAAGCATATGACAAGACTGGATTTGTTATGCCTGCAGAACTAGAGGCACAGTAACTACCATAGTTCTGCCACTGAGGGGTTCTGTCTAGGAGCAACTGGCTGTAAAACCGCAAGAGTGGTTGTATGCCATATTACACCAAAGTAAACCAGAAATATGGACACTGAGATCTTTCATACCATCAACTGGGCGAATAAGGGTAAAACATCTGTGGAAAGCAGGACACGACACTGGGTTTTGAACCTGTTGGGGGATAAAGAAAGCTGTACTTGGACACTTAAAGCTTTAGGCAAAAATCACAGAAGGCAACACAACAGCAACATAAGACCAAGGCAAACATCAGTTAGCAATGTTCCCTCACAGCAAAGGCAGCCAACAGCCTCTATCACTAGCTCATTTAGTACATTTTGAAGTACAACATTTTACAAATTAATGAAGAAATGTATGTTACCTTTCCTCTTGAGTTAAATCAGATAGTATGTTCATGGCACTGCTAGCCCAGGCATCAGTGCTGCTGACAAACATCATCAAAACCTGCAGCCATCTGTAATTCAAAAAGTCAAAACAATCATATCAGCTTCAGGTCAGTTATTAAATATACCAATTATAGTTTAAATGCACCAACACAACTAATGATTTACGACCAGTATAGAAACACTGTGCTCCCCAAACATACTCAGTTACTTAACAGCCATTAGAACAATATTTCAGCACTAGATTCTCTCACAGTATTTCCACATGCTCCTCTACTGAGCTGAGATTTCCTGCCACTCTTTAACTTCGTAAGCACAGTAAGAGAACCTATAGTCCCACCTCTTTTTGTTGACAAGCCCAACTGCCAAGAAGCTCAGTATCTGCAACTTTACATTATGAGCACCCTAACTCTTTCAAAGCAATCAGGCCCAGGAACTCTTTCAGAAGTTCACAGGAGATTTACCTGGCTCCTGATATTTCAAGCCACAGTAGTATTATCTGCCTTTTATTAAGCATCCTCTCAGATATGGTTATTTCTTGAACTTCTCCCAAGGGAAAATGTCTCTGGATTAATCTTGTATTAATATAATGAAGTTTGTGCAACTGTTGGAGAATCTTTTCTATTCATCCATTAGTTCAAACCGTGTAGTCCCAGTCAATAAATTAAGATTTCACCTCTGCTTAATTCTAAAAGGAACTACCAGGATAGTAAGATAAAGGCAACAGACTGCTTTTTCTCTCTCCACTCTGAGTCATGGCAACACTAAATAATCATACCAAATGAGGAGACTCACAGCTTGAAACCATGAACTATTAAGAGACAACAGTGTAAGCTTCTCACTGGGGGTTAAACAAATACACGCTTGTTTAAAAAGACAAGAATCAGAACTGTATGAACATAATGTCCAATATTGCTAGGGGAATGACTTCTCAACGTCTGTGAACCCAGGCATTAAAGAGATTTGTGTAAGGTATAGCAGTGTTTATTACTTGGTTAGATCCAGGTGCCTGACCAGCAGTCTCCTCCCATTCTCATTCTCTGAGTAAAGATAAATTAATGCCAACGTCTCCTTTTGGATCTCTGCTACCCCTGAGGAAAGCAGTTTTGGCAGCTGTGCACTCACATCAGGGTGAGTCAACAGAAGACGCTGATTTTCTTCTGAATAAAAGCAACAACAACAAAAAAAGAAGATCCAAGAGCAATGTCACACACAATGGCATCACCATTACTCTTTTTTTTTTTTAAAGACATTAAACCTCTTAAATCAGCATCTATTTCATCCACTAATGTGGGGTTTTCCCTTTCCTTGCAGCTTGAGAATCAGCTGGATGCCATGATTTACAAATCAATACAGGCACTGGCATCAAGCATTCTGTGTTTTCCTTGTGTGGCAATTTGCACCACTTTACCACCCACCACAACCCCAGCCCATTTCTTATCTATGTCCACACTCCCTAGAAACAAGGGCTGCCTCCCCAGAGACTCCTGACTGTGAATGCCAAAGGAATTTGCCTCCTCTAAAGGCAACTCTATAAAACTCTGTTTTTTGCTGGTGTAACTCTTTAAAAACGAAATTATACAAGTAATATTATCTTAAAAGCAGTAATCACAGGGATTTTTTCCCCACCCCTTCAGTAGTTTGAATATGCTTATAGAAATAAACTGAAAATTTCAGCTCATAATGAACATATCTGCCAAAATTGTGGTTGCTGTTAGCAGTGTATGCCAGCACTTGCTATTGACCTCTAAAACTTAGTTTACAATAAGGTCTAGATGCAAGTGCTCTGGGAAAGCGATGTTCATGCCAAACATCAATTTTAGACACAGTAAGCACCGTACTAACAGTACATTAACAATGATTAATGTTGATTACAGATTTTTACCGTTCCCAGCGCAGACAGCTTGCCAAAGGAGCAGAAGAGAAACAGACAAATCCACTTCAGCAGCGTTCTTGCTCTCTGCACAGAAGCCCCTAAATTAGAAATGGTGAAAAATAAAAAGCAAATGACAGATCAAACAATTAGGTCTTTGGCAACACCTCACAGAGATAAGGATCTGCCACACAAACACTTAAGCTCATAAGCTCTAAACCCAGCTCCTTGGTTAACTGCTTTTAGGAGTATGGCTTTCCAGATGACTTCCCCTGAGAGCAGATTTATTATCTACTAGGCCTACTCTACCCTCAACACACACAGACCTTATATGAGCATTACGCAGCATCATAAAGGTGACAAATTCAGTTCTGCACCCAAAATATTGATGGGCCCTCAAGAAGCCTCTGTGCTGTCCCATTGACAACCTTAAAGAACAGCTCTCCTGCCCTGTTCAACCAATTGTGCTGTTCTGAACCTTAGTTATGCAAAATCTTCCAATCGCATCTTCTTGTTGCCATTATCTACCTGAACCTGATTCGAATATACATTCAGAAACTTTAGCAACTAAGTGCTTTCAGATATCTTCTCTATTAAGCTGTGGTTTTTTTAATCAGACCGGTTCTCACTGTGGGATAGGATAACTGTACAGAAATAGGAGACAGAAGCAGAAACTCAACTCTGTTCACTGCATCTAAGAAAGCACTGTTTGTATTAAAAGTCAGATATAAGTCAGTCCATTCAGACATTAAAATCTGCTATTACATTATCTTCTGGTCATTTCATCTGCATTTCAAGAGGTGATTGTTTCTTGAAAACAGTGTTTTCATTTCCTCAGGCTGTAACACCCTACTGTTTTCCCCTGGAGAGCTCTTACCCTCTCACAATCTCGTTGTCTCCGAGGATACTGAATCCATTGTTTGTTCTAAATAAAGTTTGTTCAGTACCTGAAAAAGAGATAAACAAATCAGCTCTGTGATCCATCTGGCTGATAGATCATTGTGAAGGCAGACTCCTGCTCTTCTCTAACACAGTGTTAAAAGAAAAGGTCACTGGATCAACAGCTCTGGAGAAAGAATGTCATCAAAAGGGGAGAAAAAAATCCAAGAATGTTACTTGAAGTAGAAGCAGCTTTGAAGCTGAAGAGCGCTCTAATTCATGCCTGGTGCTGCAAAGGACAAGCAACTTTAAGTTAAAGGCTTTTTAGGAAGACTGAAACATGAACTGGCTTTGCAAATCAATATGCTTTAGCAGAGAATTACAAATATTTCTAAACAAATGAAACAGCTCTTAAGAGACCCAAATCCATAGAAGTCTTAACAGCTCAGCTACAACATTGGTCTACATCTGTAAAATAGATGTAAATATCTGATACCCATAAATTTTGAAATATCAAACATTGCTGATTTTATGTCTTTAATATAGGAATAATTTTTCCTGTTCCTTTAAAAACTAATCCACTTGTATTCATCTGCTTGGATTACAGCTCCCATCATCAACAACCTTTACATCAAATACTTACAATCTTTCACGGTTCCTGCTAAAAGTCTGATCCCTCCTGCATAGTAGAGGACATTCTGGTCAGGTCTATGCAGCTTCTGCAGCAGTTCTTTTATGGACAGAGCAGCAAGCTTTCCAGACTGAACTTCCTTCATTGCTCTCTCTTCGTCTCTCATTCGTTTTTCCTCCAAGTTTAACTCATTCATACAATCTTGGAAAACAAACAAAGACGAGAAAGCATGGCAGAGAAATGTTTTTATATGGTCAGCTTTCAGAGAGAGAATGAAGACAGGCTGAGAAAGCTGGGTCTGTTTAGCCTGGAGAAGTGAAGGCTGCGTGGTGATCTCATAGCCAGCCTTCCAGTATCTGAAGGGGACCTATAGGGATGCTGGGGAGGGACTCTTCATTAAGGACTCTAGTGACAGGACAAGGGGTAATGGGTTAAAGCTTAAACAGGGAAGGTTTAGATTGGATATGAGGAAGAAAT
>JBCJKH010017439.1:11221-43501 GCA_039877255.1 Loriculus beryllinus
TGCTTATGGCAGGGGGGTTGGAACTGGATGATCTTAAGGTCCTTTCCAACCCTAACGATTCTATGATTCTATGATTCCTTGATGGAAAGAGAGCTACCTTCTACATTCATATGTACAGAATAACCCACTGCTCTGATCAGTGAAACAGAGCTTAAAGAAGAAATAATCAGAAAGAAAAGCTGCATGAAGAGACTCCATCAGACGTTCTGAAAAGCAGAACAGTGGTTTTGATTAGGTTCCATCTTGGTCAGAAAACAACGGATAACAGGGTAGCCATTTCTATTCCTTACCTTTAAACAGGCTTTCCTTTTGGGGATTGATTTGTAAGATCCTCTCATAACACTGCCTGGCCTTAACAGAGAAAAGAAATGGGCCACCGTACTTAAGTTTGGAAAATATGGAGACACACAAGTAAAAACTTTCATAATTAAAAGTGTATGTTGACCATTATCAGAATTCTTAGCCTTTGCAAAGCACAGAAAGTTTCTCTCAAGCCTGAAAGCTCAATATACTTTCATATGACCAGTTCTTAAGATCACACATTTCTCCCTCTTATATGCATCACTACATCAAAAGCAGCACAAAACACGGTCTGAAGGCCATAAGATTTAGTCAACTTACCTCACTGTAGTGTTTAAGTGACAGATGAGCCTTCCCCATTAGAAAATAGGCTTTAATACATTTGTCATTGCACTGTGTTAAAAAAAGAAATATAAATTACGTGCTTAAAAATTTTAACCTTTTAATATTTTCACAGCCTTCTGATTAATAGGTATAGCTGCCCAAAACAATTGTAAGCACAGAACAGGGTATTCATCTATAGAGGCATCTGAAGATTACATACTGTAATACCACCTCCAGGTACCAACTTTCCTTCTCAATGCAAGGAACATTGGCTTTGGTTTGGTTAAAGGAGGAAAGTTGCTGGTGCTAGTATCCTTCCCAGAAACCTGCCCTTCAGGCAATACAAGCAGACCCCCATGCAGTCAGGTAATGCTAAGGCCTGTAGTTCTATAAGACCATAATTTGATTACTTTTGCCATGAATTAAAAGTTAGGTCATCTTTTCCAGTTCAAATCCCTGTGAAAAATACTGATTTCTTGAAATGATGCTGCCAATATTGTTAATAATCTGTTGGCTGTGTTGTAGCCCTGAGCATCACCGATGTAACACAACTGAATTCACATTCAGCTCTTTGGCATTTTATAGAATATCTTCACTTTTCCCACCAGATCTGATCTTTGTGAGCTTTGAGTCCCTTTCCTTATTTAGAAGGGTGCCAATGAGTGTAGTTAATAGCTTATTATCATTTATTAAATATTCTTAAGAGCCAGAAAAGCTTCTGCATACAGGCAGCACTAAGATATTAACTGTTTTATGCTGCTCAAGTTAATTTAGGATGCAGGAATTTGTGCAACACCACCACATCCTTTCACTTCTATTAGCGAGGTGTCTCTTGTTGTATCATCAGTTACACACAAGCCCATGAGCATTTGACATAATCATAAGAGACAGAATCCTGAAGTTACCTTTAATGCCCATTCACAGTCACCAATGGCTTTTTCATATTCATGCACCTTCAGGTAGGCCTGAAATAAAACCAAGGGAGTCCAGGCAGAATAATGAGAGTATTTCAACCAACTTCCACTAACTATTGTACAAACCCACCTAATTTAGACTGCTGGTTTGTCTGGCCACTGATTTAGCAGGAAAAAACCCTGCTGTTTCTTCACTTGTCCTCCACCTACTTGGAGTTTGTAATTTAGAATATATTTAATAAATCAAAATATAAAAGCAGTATACTGGTAGCTCATTCCCACATGCTGACCTGTGCTCTGTTTGTGTAAAGCTCCTGCTTATTTCTCAGTTTTTCCAGACCTTCAGTGTATCTCTGAATGGCTCTGACATAGTCTCCTTTCCTGAAGGCATCGTTTCCTTTCTCTTTCAGAGCTGCAAACCAACAGACATGCATTCAAAATACCATTTGGGTTTTATTTCCCCAAAAGGTGACTGAGGAAACAGAAGCCATATTCTTCAAGGAATTATTCAAGGAATAATCATAAAAATTGCAGTCCAGCTTCACTGCAGCTGTCTTCATCACCCATCATTTGCAAGGGACCTCTGAGCTATTCAGTGCACATGATGTCCAATCCTCTTTCAGAGAGAAAACTGAGCATTTGTTTTAACCCCATTCCAAACTCATATCATAAAGAGGACAGCATGGAGAAGTAGAGGTTGCAACAACTCTGTCAATTATATAACCCTGTTGCATCCAGCTAATCAGCTCTGTGGAGAAGGTTGGTCTCAGATAACCAAAGCACTATCTCAGCTTGCATGAGAATGACAGTAACAGAGTAGCTGGACAGCCTCTTAAACTAGCCCAGTTCTTGCTAAGCAGTCTCTGGAGGCATTACCTAGAAAAACCTTTCGCAATTACCATTTGCTAAGTGTTCATTTCTCTTCCTTTGTTTAGCACGTTCTTTTGCATCCTTTTCCAACATTGCCAGAAAGCCATCTTTGAGCCAGGAGATTTGGTGGTGTTTCAGTTACCATTGTTGTCAGGTAGGTTGGTTGGTTTTAATTAAAAAAAAGGAAAAAAAGCATCATTAAAATCAATCTGCAGATAAGGGAAAAAGGTAATTTCTAAGGTATTTCTGAGTTATTTTGCTACAAAGAAAATATTAAGGGGACATTTCAACAATTGAAGTGGAGCACAAATGACAAGCTATTACATGTAAACACCATGCTACTACTGAGGGTTTGCATACTTGCCTCGAAGTATCTAACCTCTAGAGACAGATTTGTTTCCTTTAAAATTGAGAATACTAACCATTTAGATGAGACAACCGAATACAATAATTACACTAACAAGCCTTCTACCTATGAACAAGTACAGCCATATTTCTAAGATCCTTGAATGTGTTCCCAAATCTGCCTGAATGTTGATTAAAGTCACTAGAAAAGTTAGCTTTGACTTTGGCAGGAGTGGAATTCAGTCTTGCATGAACGAACATGCTCCACCTCTGCTAAAACAGATTTAAGAGATGCTAAGTACCAGAGGGAGCACTGTCCTACCTGCATTCTCTGCCTCTGCATTTGCCACACCCTAAAAAGAAAGAAACACAGCACATGCATGTACGCAGACATTTTGGTACAGCCCACAGCAGCAAAGGAACACTCAGTTAAGTTGTTCAAAGCTACAGGATGTCTGAAATATCCAGAGTGATGCATACAAGGAATATGAAATTGACATCTGAATAAAAGATAAGGATTTAATAGTTTTCTTATATTGCTGGAAAGCTTCCTGTACCTTTTACAAGGCAAATCACTGAAATCCAAACCCTACTGCAGAAATCAAAGCCCAGTGAAATTAACGAAGGGACTCTTGTATCTTCAACAGATTTTGCTCAAGTCCGTGAAGCACAGATAAAGCTACAAGTTATGGCACCTCCGTGCTTGCATTCAACTTGCATAAATCCCACAGAAGTCTTTGGTGTTATTAGCAGGCTTAAAACAAAGACAATACAACATCAAGGACCTCCCAGCAACGTAACTAATGAAAAACAAAGTAATGTCCAGAACATGCTTGCAAATACTCTTCAGATTTTTTTTCTCCTGGGTAAGGAATATGGATTAGAGTTATTTAAGAGCCCTAAACTCAACACAGCTTTAACTTCAAAGGGAATAAAGTTCTTACAGAAGCTCGGGTGTTGATGACTGTTCTGTTGACTGTAGTCTTGCTGTCTTCCTCTTTGTTAGTTTCTTGATCGTGGAGCCTTTTCTCTGCTTCAGCAATGGCTTTTGCATTGACAGCCGAGTCTGTGGAGCTCAAGCCTTGCACTAAATTGGCTAAAAAAGGGAATTAAAAAAGGAGAGATACACACTACTCTGAATGATCCTGGAGGGACCAGGAGTTCAATTGTGCATCTGATGACATGCTTTTGAGGGCACTGGCAAACAGGATAACCTTTATAGATGGAAACACAACTTCATCTCGTTTTCAAGGGCTCCTACTTATTTCTCAGTTTCTACAGTTTCTTCACGATAAAAATTCCCAGGTTTAGGAAGCAGCTCCTGGCATCCGCAAGCCCTGACACCTGAGCTCCTAAGGACGCTTGGCATAAAACGAACTCGGAACGAAGGGTGGGAATCTCACTCTTCTCCGTCCCTTTTCCACTGTCTTTCCACCCCCTTTTCCTTTCACCCCTTAGTAACGTACAGAACACGGCGATGTCCGTCCACCTCCAGCCTCGGCCTCGGCCTCATCCCGCCCCGGCCCCGCTTACCGATATCGTCCACACGGCGGAGGAACCGCTGGAACTCCCGCTCCTGCTCCTCGTCACCCACCATGGCCGGGGTTTGGGGACCGGAGCGACAGAACCCCAAGGTGCGCAGCGCCACGGCCGTTACCGTGGAGACTACGCCCTTGCCGGCGCGTCAACGGTTGGGGCGTGGCCATGCAAATGAAGGGCGTGGTCTCGCTGGCCGCCATTTCGCGGATGGACAGCGGGGGCCGCCGGTCCCAGCAGCGGTCAGCGCTCGGTACCGGCCGGCTCCGCCGCATCTGGGCATCCCCTCCCTCAAACATAACTCGGGACACGGTGAGGGGCAGGAGCAGCACCGCTGCACTGCCCGGTCCTCCAGAGCATCCCTCGCCCCGTAGCATGCAGCAAGCGGGCCCTCTGGTGGCCAAGCGCCGCCAGTGCCGTGCGGGATTGTTACAAGTGAACCGCATGCGCGTGTTAGTCAAGGACTGAGATTGTACCACATCAACGCCGCCTCCCTTGTTCGCGGAGGGTTCTTGTAGAAAATGCAGTACTGCAAACATGCAGGACAACAAAACAGAAATCAGGACCTGAATACAGAACCATTTTGCTCACTGTATGCTACGGACTAGAATAAGGAGGAACTCTGTCAAAAACAAAGGCTGGCAAAACCCCATAAACTGTGTAAAAGAGTCAGGAGAGGGAAGTAAAATTCTAATGAAAGAAAAATGAGAGCTATGAAGGACCTGAGAGCTTTAATCTGGAACCTGAATTCAAAAGTGCAGTGACAGGCACCTGCTGAAAGAACCCACCACCAAGAGGATGGATTATTTTCTGTACATTCTTCCTATCTCTCTTCCTAAAGCAGCAGACATACAGGTCAAATCACTGCAGCTTTGCTGAAACAGCCTTATGGCAAACCACAGTGTAAAACAGCCCTCAAGAACAGAGGGCAAAGTTCTGGAGAATAGCAGAAAGGACAAGACTCTTCCCTTGGATAACGAGTACTTTAGGTTGTACATTTACTTTCTTGTATTTCTGTGAACAATTCTGACACCAAGCATTCACACAAATCACAGCTCCAGTTTCTCCTTCCATGCCCTAGGAGATCAATGCTTAGGACAGAATTAAATTCGATTCATCCTACACTAATAAAGTTCAAGGACCCAATCCAGGATGGGTTAAGGACACCTTTTAAAGCCAACACTCACATCCACACACCCCCCATACCCCTCCATTCCATGGCCAGGGAAGAGAGAAGCACCTTTTTAATGGGAAAAGTATCTGCCCCTGATTCACATTAGACATGAAGCAGCATTTATATGTCAGTCGTCTCAAAGAAACTCCCTACAGTGGGGCAGAGAAACTACACCATCCCACTGCCACTGTTAGAGATGTGCCAGCTTGAACCACGCAGCTTCACTAACATGACTGTGCAGACAGTTGCACTTCCTGCTTGTTTAGAGCCCTGAGCCTCAGACAGTTGCTTAACTCACGCTGTGGGCACGCCACAAAGGGACTGCACACTCACATTAATCTCACATGCAAATACAGCCCTGGGAATCCACATCTCCACACAGGCCCTAGCAGAGCATCTAAAGAAGAGTGTAGGCATGAGCTTTTTTTTTTTTTTTTTTTTTTTTTTTTTTTGTAGTTTTTATTTGAACACAGTATTCTGACAGAATGCAAAGTCAAAATCCTCAGTTAGTATCAGTATTTACACCAGTGAGAATGGGAATAAAGGTGGAACCGATGTTTCACTTGGTAAAAAGATTTTTTGTTTTTTTGTTTTTTTAACAAGATAGAAGGCCCCCAAAAGTAGGGAATGCTCGGTAAGGATGTCAATGGAGGGTCTGAGAACAACTATCAAAACAGCCTAGTGTGAAAATGTGGGGTTTGAAGGCTCCATAGAAAAGTGTGAAAATAGAACTCCACTCTAAAAGCTGAACAACTGGATGCACTATTATCATCTTTACGTATGGTGCAGCACGAAATGTAATCACTCCACAACTAGAAGCTGATCAGTCTGCATTGCCATATAGATATATATGTATGGTATGGATACATATATAAACATATACAGCATAAACGGCGTCAGGTTGGTCCCTTTTCAAAGGTTTAAATAAAAGCAATGAAGCCAAGAAATGGGATACTCCTAAATTAAATCATTAAGGGAAGCATAAAGCCACTCACTCTACAACTACTGGGAGGTGTCACGACGGCATTAAAAAGGAGTTGGATGGACACTCCCAGTGTTCAGGCAATCACAGGGTTCACTTCTGCCTCGCAATGGTGCTCACTCTATGGATCTCAACACAAACCCACTGCAGTAGCAGGGTACTCTCTAATGATGTGGGTGTTGGATCGAGCTTCAAGCTGGGTACTTTTCATACCAGAAATGCTGACCCAGGTGGTAAATCACCACACTTTTCAGCCAGCAAGTGCTGACCAAAGCCACTGGATATGCTCCTGGTTGTTAGGATCCTGTAGCATTTGTTTCCTAGCAGCTGCTAGTTGGAGGTATAACATACAGATGACAAAAGCAGTGAAAAGCTCTGCAGAAATGAGGAACAAGTTGTTGTGGTCATCAACAGGAATGGAAGTACAAGCTACCTACGCACTAGGCCTCCCCAAGGACTCTCCCCAGCCGTAGACAGACCATGGTAGCTTTTTGTGCTACATTTTATGGATTTATTTCCTAGGAAAAAAATCCAAACTTCCCCATAGTTATACCAGCACTGCTGTGATGGGTCATGCAGGGACCAAATTGGACACAAGGCTTTGAAGTGAGGACCCATCCTGCCCCATTATCCTGCTCAGGATGGGTATTGCATGAGTGTCTATGCCTGCATATCCAGTCATCCTCCATTTGCATCCCAGGAGCTAAGGAAAAAACGCAAAAAACCCCACACTTAGCAAATGACAAGACCATTATTTTTTCACAGTTTGAAATTATGTGATGCTACTGTAGAAGACTGCATACTTAGAGGAATACACTTAGAAAAGTGGCTCAATTTACCTGAGCCAAACTGCAGTCTACCCACCCCCATCATCCTTCTGTTCATCACTTTAGCACAACAGAATGGATGCCATAGTCAGCTCAGTCTGTTTTTTCATTTAAAGGCTTCTGTTCCTTTTAAGAGTTGTTCTCTTTTTCTTCTTTTTTCCTGAATATTTGTTTTTGAATCTGAACTATCGCTACACCTTCCACATCCAAACTATGTTGAAGCTTTTATTATTTCAATACTATGACAAAAAACACGTTTCACACTAAAATAGTCACGCACCCACAGTGCACAAGCTTGCAGATCTAAAATATAATAAAAAAGAAAACAAAATTAAAAAAAAATTAAAAAAAGAGAGAAAAAGAAACAAAATCCCAACAGAAGGAACATCTCTATACAATGGGCTGGTCTTCTTCTATGTGCCTTCCTTCTGCTCTTTTCACCCCAAAAAGCTCAGTGTTGCTCCATGGTTCCCAATGCTAAACATCACTGATAAGCTCCCCTGCCCATAACGATAATACACATACTACATCAGCCCCCTTTTCCAACTGTTAAAGACATGATGTCAAGACACGTGAAATCACTGGGAGTGCTGGCATTGATTTCCAAGCACTCCCTCTTGATTTCATGGTTTTGATTTTGCAGAGCATGGGTGGATGACTCAATATGCATGATGTGATAGAATAATTCAGTTGGAAGGGACCTACAACGATCATCTAGTCCAACTGCTGATGGAGCTGGCTTTGCAGGAGGGGTCCTGGATGCTGCCAAGTACCCTTATGCAGTAAGTCTTTGCTTTCAAATCGGCATCCTAGAGTCAAAGGAAATGGTATTCACTCACATACTAGGTAGGAATTGATGTAGCCAAACATCTGAGATGAGACCAGACCAGCCCTAACTGTAAATCTCCCTTCTGCTCCTCAAAGCTCCGGGAGGGTTCCATGAAGGAAAGGGGAGAATGTCCTAAATCAGCAGAGATGATATTTCTCTTATGCAGTCAGGCCCAGGTCCAGCAAGGGACTTCAACTCTTTCTAAATTTAAGTATAGAAGGACTCTTACCAGCAACTCTCTCATTCCAAGTTAAGCTGCGTTTATATAGATTGCTAGATAAAGACCTTGATTGGTGGCAAATGGTTTGAATACCCCCCCCCAAAAAAACCCAAACCAAACCCCAGCATTACTTTTCTTCTTACTCCAGTAAGAAATAATAATAATAATAATAATCATAATAATAACAACAACAACAATAATTAAGAAAAGATAAAGGGGAAACAACTACTGTAAACATCCATGTTTTAAAATGTCTCCCTTAGCAAAGCAAGCATGCTGCTAACCTAGTGTCTATAGACTGTATTTTCTTTAAAAAAAAAAAAAAACACAACAAAAAAAAGGCAGCTATTTTACACATACATTTAAACACAACAAAAGTTAAAAAAAAAAATTTGTCAATTGTAAACACTGGAAAAAACAAAAGTTGGCAAAAATTAACATAAAATTTAAAGAAATGTAGAGTCTGAATACTGCAAATTGAAATATATCCCTCCCCCGAAGCTGTAATTTTGGCATTCTTCCTAACAACTGATAATAACCCCCAAAGAAATGTCTAACGTGGAGAACAGAATTCAGTCACAAAGAGCTCGAGACGCTTTGCTTACTGAACAGATACAGGCTGAACAGAAATCATAACTTATTTACGAGGCTTTACATATTTCAAACTCGACTGAAAAGTATAAAAATAAATTGTGGACTTTGTTCATTAAGCACCAGCTGTGCCAAGAAGCACAGTGGTTTATATCTGCTATACTAACGAAGGAAAGAACAGGGTCTTTTTTTTTTTTTTTTTTTTTTTCTTTTTTTTTTTTTTCTTTTTTTCTTTTTTTTTTTTTTTTTGTGTGTAGGACTAGCTCGTGTTGAGCTTCCCAACCACGCTGCAAACGGGATTTGCCATTTGACTTCTTTGACTATACACAGGGTCAGCGGAGCCCTGATTTGGTGACGGGTTTAACCCTGTTTTTAAAATGTATTACTTTTTAAAAGCAAGTGCACAACAAATAGAACCTTTCTAGAAATCTTAGGGAAAAACCAAAAACAAAAAACAAAGCAAGAGAGAAAATAAAATAAAAAAAAAAAAAAGAGAGATTCCCCCCTCCCCCCCATTTATGCATTTTCTGTTTTGTTTGTTTTTTTAAAAAAAGGCAACAGACACTAGAGGAATAAGATGTGTGTTGTGTTCTGTGTTTTAAATGCTTGGGTGAAGTCGTTCTGTCATTTGCTTTCATCTGTCGCTGGATCATGCTTTGCTCTCATTTTCGTTTGTTTGTGTGGCTTCATTGGGAACCGTCTTGACTTCTGCTGGAGGTGTCTTGGTTTCCGTTGCTTGCACTTCGGGTTTGTCTTCTACTGGGATTTTCCTGAAGGAGAATCACCAAATGGCACAGTTTAGAGGCAGAGAAATACAGACTCTATTGTTGAATTAGTGATAAGAATATGTTTTTGGAATCAAGCAAGTGTATTGCCTTGCTAGAGCAAAATGAACATTTTCAGATGCAGACATAAACCTAACTCACACTCCCTCCCCCAACTTCATTTAGCTCCAGTGAAATCTTTTTGACTTCAAATAGTAACAGGATGAGGTCTCAGGCTGCAGCAGAGGTGCAAATTGTGTTGTGATGTGCAAAACCAGAAAGGAGGAAAAGGCAAAACTCACACAGTTGTAAAGGAATTTGATTTTACCATCACTCATGTCACCCAAATGTCTTATTAGAATAGACTGGCACTTTAGCTGAAACACCTTTTTCCCTACAGAAAGTCAGCCCCAGAATTTCCCAGTATGTTGCAGGAAGGGAAACACAGCAGAATTGAATTTTTTCAAGCATATTCACACAAGTGTAAGGGAGGTCAACATCTTCATGGGTCCATGAACCTGTCTTTTGACATGTTACTGAACAATCAGAGAAGCCTGTTTGTCCAATAAACTTTTCATAGTCATGCAAAGTGCCACTCAAGGCATATGTGGTGGCCTCCCTGCATGAGTGCCAGTTCCAGCCCATTACCCACAAAGTCTGAGATGACTGCAATCTTAATTTATCCTGCTGAGTAGATGAGATGAATCTAGCCTATGGCTGCAATACTGATTTGCATCAAGGGAAGCAGATGAGCAGCACAGGTAGAAGAAGGTGGCTGGGTCGTCAGAACACAGCCAAGAATTCATTTACAGCACACAGACCAAGTCACATTAATTTAGTTGAAATGCTTCCTTCCTATGGGTAAACCATTTCCTTCCTCCTTTCAGTTCAGTACCAGATCACAGTTCCCTATGTGGCTTGTCTTACTGTAGCACCCAGCATGACAGGGCAGTGGCTTGAGGTGCAGTGAACTGAAATGAACCTGGACTTCTCCGCTTGGGAGTGGCATAGCTGCACTCATCAAGGCTGCCTGGTTCCCTCCAACCCTAGAGCATCTGCAGTGCCATCCAGGCTTTTCAGGAAATTCCACAGCTGTGTGGGGCACAAGGCAGTGCTGTGGAACAGTCACACAGCAGGAATGTCTCCTGCCTTAGGGAAGGACGAGAGCACAGCAGGGAGGTAAGGATACCAGAGCTGCAAGATGTAAAAGCACCTGAATAATACAGTAAAATAGCATGGGTTTTCACTCAGATCTGGAAAAGAGCCTGGTTCTGGGTCTACAGTACCTGCCTGACTGCTTTTCTGCGAGTGCTAACACACATTGCAATCATAGTGGCAAAGCCCAATGCTTTACTCTGGATTAAATACAAAACTTCCAGAATGAGGTAATTTTCTTGGAGATGAAAAAAGTTCCAACCAAAGCTGTGATTTAGGGTATGCCTCCAGTGTGGTTGCTCTAGCATAGCCTAAATTTAGCTGTGTGAGCTATAAATGTAGCTCGAAAACAGCCAGGTTTTTGGCAGCAATCTAGCTGACAGTGCAGATTCTGGCATCGTCAGTACACTTTCCTTGACAATAGCCAAAGATGCAGTATGAACCCAGTCATGCTCTTCTCGCTCTCCAGTTGCAGTATGACTGCCAAGGTGCAGACTCGTCTCAACTGTCCAGATGCTTTAAGGCTCCCAAGGACCCCTAGGGTTGTCCTGCCCTGGGTCATATCGATACTCTGAATTGATCAGCAGGAGGAAGTAAAGACCAGACCCAGTACACTGGATGAGGACTCATCTCTAACACACCATGACACCACACTGCCAAGTTATCCTGACACAGTATGTGCTGTGACTGCTTCCCCTCTCTCAGACAGGATGGCATTGCTTCATCCTTTGCCAGTTTATAGACAAATCCAGAGGTACCAAGCTTTTAGAGTTTCGCATGCACTAGTTTCTGCCCTGCCTTACACTGAAATAACTTTTGAAGGACTCCACTGATCTGTTAGGAATTAGAATTTGGGTGGCTGTCCTCACTGAACTGCAGGAACTCGGTGCCCCAAAGACAGCACTTCCTTTGCACCAAGCTGAACTGTTTCTGATCTCTTTCATAAAAGAGTAACCCATGATAGACAAAGCTGCATACAAGTCTGAAGGAGAACACATGTATGAAAAACTTGAGTTTGTCTTTTGCCTGTTTCCCAGGTACAGCCTATTCCTGCTTTGCTCCTGGACCTTTAAAGCCAAGCCCTCTTCAGAGGTGAGTTAGTTTGCTAAGGAAACAATGAGATTAGTTAAGAGAACACCCAACAAGAACACAGCACAAGCACCAGTGCACAAGAGACACAGCACACAACCAACAGAAGATTAAAGGCAGCCATACTCGGTCTTTGCAGGTGCAGCAGGTACAGAGCTGTCTGCAGTGGAAGAAGCAAGCTCGTGAGCTTGCCCGCTAGTCACGCTGGCAGAAGTAGGAGTGCCAAGAGCTGCAAAAACATCCTTTGCAAGATCAATGTCTGGTGTCTTGAAGGTCCCTTCGTCCATTTTAAAGTCCTCATTCTGGGAGGGGTTTGTGGTGCTGCCTGAAGCAGCCTCGCTCTTCAGATTGCTTGGGTTCTTGGTTGTCTCTGTTGGGCTCTTCACTGTACTGGACTGCAAAGCTTCCTTTTCAGGGCTCTTGGTGCTTGAGACCTCCTGCTTGGGCTCTGATGGAGCTGAAGGGCTAGTGAGGTTTGCAGGGCTTGGAGCAGCTGGCTTGTTACCAGCTGCCACTTTGGAGGTCTCAGCCACATTAGCAACAGAGCTGGGGCTGAGCACTGCACCTTGGTTAGACAGGACACTTGAAGACAGATTATTAGCAGCTGGAGTAGCACTCGGGGTATCGCTGAGATCAACAAGGGGGGCCACTTTGGGGGTGGAAGAGGGTGGTGGTGAAGAGACTGAGGTGGCTGCCCCTTTGGCTGGAGTAGCCTGGCCAGGCGACATGGAGTTTGAGTCAGGAATGGCCGTGGCTGGCAGGGCAATGCTGGAGGTCAGCGTAGTGGTCTCACTGGTGGGGCTGTTCTGAGCAGTGGCAAAAGTTTCAGTGATAGTGTCAGAGTTAGTGGTGCCCGTAGTTACAGAAGGCAGCATGTCCTCAACAGTGGCTGCGGTATCAGCAGGGTGCCTGTGAAGAGGGCAGGAGTAGAAGAGAAGTAGAGACAATGAAGCCAGTAAATGACAGCAGAGGAAAGGGGAGAGTGTTGAGAGTGTCGAGAGTGTTAAGAGTGAGAAGGTGAGTGGTGCAGCAGCAGAATGGCACGTGGTTACAACACACAGAACATAAAGAGCTACTCAGAGGAGCAGAAACCTTTTAGTGGTCAAACGTGCAAAGGATAGTAAGGGCTGGCTGGGATGACTGAAGAATAACTAGGAAAAGAGCAAAGAGGACACAGCCTTCAGGAATGGCTTGGTCACATAGATTTTGGTTCAGCTCTTAGCCAAACGTAACCCTGTCAACTTGCACAGACTCTTCTCTTTTAGCCCATCTTTCCTCTCGGCCACTTCCACCTAACCTCACAAGGAAGCTTTCTACCAATTCTCTGAGCTTGTAGCCTGTGCCATGTCACCACACAACATGATCCCAGTGCAGGACCCCTGAATCCAGTCTCTCATCTTGGCCCTGTCCTTTTCCCTGCAAGCCTAACTCCTTCATCAAACCATACAGAATAGAATTCTTTTTCTCATACACACATGTAATGCGCATATATAACACACATATGCGCAGCTTTGAGGTGCCGTTTTGTGCCCTTTTGAGCAGATTCCAGCCTGTTGTGTTAGCTGCAAGAAGGTTTGCTTTAGGAAAACGTCTGAGTGTAACCATGCTTTAGCAGCCACAATGGTTGCCTGAGGCTGGAAGAACAAACTGTTTATTCCATGAGAAGCCAGTGTGCCCGAGAACACTACCTCATGCTTATTAACACAGAGAAAACCCTCACAGAGGAGATAACTGAGTTAAAACTCTCGTAAGATTAGCCAAGAAAATCAGGACAATATAAATCCCAGCTATTCCTCACTGCTGCACATCTGCATTTCAGCACTGCTTTCTCCTCTCACCCACTGCTAACCTAATCAAAGCAGGTAAGCAGTATGCAGGTGGAAAAGCCTGACCACCTCAGCACTGTGAAGATTCTGCTGAAGGGCAAGAACCCAACTTCTGCCATCAATCCTTAACCTGACCCAAATATTTACACTTCCAGAAGTGAATTCCTCCCATTACTACTCTAGCAGCTATGCAGAAGTACTCAGAGGACACTAGAACTGCAACAGTTTAGACAAGAGCTTAATGTAGGCAATGTACAATACTTAAACCTTTCCAATCCCAGCTAACATGGCCTCACACACTCAGGCCCAAACCAAGTTCTCCAATACAAACTAAGCTCATAGGTAGCTCTCAGCCCTCTCACATTAAGAACAGCCTTGCCATGCCTTCCCCCAGCATCCTGCTGCTATCAAGTAGAAAGAATTGCTTCCAAGCACCCATCCAGCATTTCCAGGGCAGGGCTCAAGCAGAAGCTGGTGCTAACTGTGGGCTGGTTTTACTCCGGATCCTTTGCAGTGAACCTGGCCAGGTGCCTGATCTACACACTGGACAGGACTAGCAGAGAGAGGTCTTTCAAGAAACATTGCCTACTCCCCTTTCCTCTCCAGTGCTGGAAATATGAGTCACTGTATCTTGAGGAAAAAGAGGAGGAATTTCCTTGCTGATATGTCACAAGTGGAATGTGGAGTTTTTACCTTTCTTCTCTTCCAGCCCTAAGTCATGGGCATGAGAGATCAGGGATGAGGGCAAAGGGCAATGTATTGACTCTGTGTTAAAACTGACTAATGCCAACATACTCTGGCTCTGTGAGTGGGGTGGTCTCATTGGGCTCTGTGTGTTTTCCCCCATCGTGGTTGGGGGTCCGCTCCTCTTCAGTCCGCACCTCCACAATAGGCTCCTTGGATTCATCTTTCCTGTAACAAAGGAATAGCATAGAGATTGGCTCCCATTCACACTGATCAACAGAAGGAACAATGTAAGTGATGACAGTACTCACGAGAAAGCAGCTTTGCCCTCCTCCATGTCTTTGCCCTTTGCTCCTGGGCCAGATTTGCCACACAAGTTGACAGCAATGCACATCAGCAAGCCACACTTGTTCAGGAAGTAGCAGGTGACATCCACAGCCACCAGGAGCAGCACAAAGATAACAATGAGAATTCCTACGATGGCAGCAGTCCCAAGGCCTGATGTTGGGCTAGTGCTGGCTTTAGAGACCAAAAAGAGAAGAAAAGAAGGCATTGTAGTTAAAAGGTGAGTTGGGGTTAGTTATGGATCAAATTTGGCTATGCTTAGGTTGCAAGCATGGGAAACTTGCAGAAAGGACACCCTCTCTTCTAGCAGCCTTGTGTTTTAACCAGTATTCTATCCTAATGACATGCAGGATGACCTACCTAAAAAGACAGGTTCACTTGGACCTCATGGGGCTTTTCCATCTCCCTGGGCTAGGGTCTGGAAAGCAGACTACAGAAACCTCTTCTACTGTAGCATATATCCAGCTGGAATTCTAAAGGGCTGTTTCTCTCCACCACTTTCTCAAGATGAAGGCTGTGTCGAGGATCTAGAGTGACCTTTGCACTGCTAGTCCAGTACAAGGACAAGCGTAAGTGAATCCTAGATTCCACAGCATGACTTGCCCTGATGGGGCACAGACTACTGGGTGATACCTGTGGAGTCTCAGTGTTGGTTAGCCCCTTATACCACATAACAAAAGGAATAACTAAAACCCTTCCAGGTATGACCCAGCTATCCAGAACTGGAAAAGTGGTAAGCTTTTTATATCTTAAGCAGAGATAGCAGAGCTCATCAGTGAATGCTCATGTTGTGTTTTGGCTTAGGTACAGACAACTATACGAGCAGCCTTCTGAGGAAGCAGATGATACTTACAAGCAGACTGACACTCTGCTGACATTGTCCTGATGACAGCAGCTGCCCCTCCACCACACCCAGACTCCACCACATTTCCCCAGCTATAGAATAGAAAAAAAATACCTTGCCTTTTCCAGCAGACAAAAGGACAGCAGGTGAGAGGTGGTGATGGAGGCTTGGGAAATGCATGGGGTTGCCTATAACTACTGTCTTCAAGGGAACTGCCTTTAGCTTTCTACCTGCTTGTAAAATGCTCAGTACTTACTTAGAAAGAGGGGAGTGGATAAACACATCAGTTAATCCTGTCAAAGCCTTTGATCACCACAAAACCAACAGGCACAGCCCTGAATGTTGTCAGCTGCAGCTTCCCAGCCTCTTATCATCATACCCTGAACACAAACTACTTTTGCTCTCCTTATTTTAATCAGATGAATTCTTCCTAAGCTGGTGATCTGCAGGTAGAGCATTTGGTTGTTAGCTTATACCACTCAGTACCTATTTAGATGTACCAAACTACTCACAACCTGCTTGTTAGTCTCAGCTGCCACATAATCCACCTTTAACTACAGGACTGTGCATCTGTCAGAGCTGCTTGCTGATGTTTTCTGAGACAGCTGAACAAGAGCATGTTTGTCATTGTCCATTGGAGTATTTTGGTTTTGTCTTTTGTCTCAATTAAGATGTAATTCCATTTGTTTCTACTGCATTTTTTACTGCTGGATGTCACAACCCCCAAATACTTGGAATCATTTCTTTGCAGGAAAACCCAGCAAAGCACCCCTTTGCCCTCAGCCTGACCTATGTTGACTCTGACAGGTGGAGAGGTCATTTCCAGGGCTCACAGAGAGAGCATCATACCCCCTGCCACACATTTCATTACTTAGAAAACAGGAGACAGAACATCCTTAGCATAAGGCAAATCACCATTGTGTCATTTGGTGACTGACATGTATTAAGAAATCCAGACTCCAACAGGAAAGCTTCTTTCTGCGTTTGACTATATCCAAACATCACTCCAAGGTACCTGACACTTACATCACAAATCCATTATTGCTTGGTATAACATTTGCGCCACCAACCAGACCCCTGTCAGCATCTTGTAACAAGCTGCATAATTAAAGGCATTTATCACCCTCTGATGCATACAGAGAATGAGGAGGTCATGTCACACAATTTTTAGTATTATGATTACTCTTGTTGTATTTCAATAACACTATTGTGTAAACACAAATCTATACCCTAAAACCCTGAAAATTAGGTTGTTTTTTTAAAGAAAGAACTCCACATGCTTTTATGTACAACACCTGCACAAAGTTTTCACTTCCAATTTAGACAGAAAAGCAGTTCACAAATCATAACGAACAAGACCTGAATAAACACAGCAAAGACTTGTGTGCAGAGCATAAAATGCATAGTTAGACAAGACTGATGGCAGGGATTTTGTTTGTCCCTATTAGACTTTTGTTAGAGAGATTAATCCCATTCCAGACAACTGACAGCATTTGAGACACTCTGTACGGACAGTTGAACAACTACATCCACAGTTTCATCCTTGGCAGCCTCAGGCCCACTCACAAAGAGACACATGCATTTTTAAAACAGCATCAGAGCCAAATGGATTTCTCATCACAAAGACAATTCATGAGGGGCACAGGGGGTTTTTGTTGTTGTGGCTGGATTGGGGTTGGGTTTGTGTGTGTTTTGCTGTGTCATTTGGGCTTTGTTTCTAAGTAAAAACAAGAGAAAAGAAAAAAAGCCAACTGAAATTTGTTTAACGAAATGCAATACACAGAATGTGGTAACAAAGATGCATTATACTGCACCAACTTACAGCATGGATTAATTCTGTCTGGCAGTGTCACATGCACAGTTAAGCATGAATATTATTAATGATCTAATAACAATAAATTAGCTGGTCAGGTAACTTGATCAAAGATAATATTTTCTGTTAAAATGGCAAGAAAAGGGATCTATGAAGTTGGTAATACAGTAGTGGAAAACCAGAAAATGTCAGACAAGCATCCATTGCAAATTTGTATGCTCATGGGGTGTATTATGCCCCAGATCCACTAAGCATCATGAGATACTTGACTGTGCAGAAGAGGCCAATGAAGTCACAAAGATTCAACCACATAAAGAAGAAAGAAAGAAACCTCTTCAGTGCAATTCCCACAAGATACTTATATTCAGACCACCACAGCAGGAAAACCTTCTAATGGCCATAAATTTGAATCCACATGCAAAAGCCCATGGAGATATTTGGGCAACCAGTAGGATCACCTCTGACATATCTTTCTCTTTTTATGGTCTGTGGATTTATATTTGTGGATGGGGCCTTCTAAACCTTTTGCACAATACAGTCGTGATCAGCAACAGATGTGCAGAGAAATCAGCAAAAAGCAGTATCTTAAAAGGCTTTCAATATTGTACCTCCCTTTGATGAAAACTAGCACGCAAAAAACAACAAAAAACTTTCCTTACATCCAATAAAAAGGGCAAATTCATTACAAGTAACAAAAAAGATGTTAAAGAGAAGAAACTTTCCTTTTTCCTCGTTACAAAACACTGAATCTTTCAAATTCAACATTTTTGTGGTTTGTTTGTTTTTCCTGAACTGAGATCCTCTGAAGCAAAGTTATCTGCTTTCACGCCTTGGTGGGACCCAGGCCTTTTCAAGCAAATATTGCTTTATTTTACTTTATGTTTCTAAAAGAGCAAAAGCAGAGTCACTGCAGAAAGAAGCAATGAAACAAAGGAGGACGACGTTGATGGACTTCCCAAGGTCGCTGCAGGTGCCAGACAATGGTTCCCAGGAGGGGAAAATATGGTTGTTTTAAAACAAATTTGGTGCATGTGGCAAGCGTGGATGTTTCCCCGTGAGATCCAAGGTGACATGTATGACGACAGACATAGGAAAGGAGTAAGGGAAGAAGGGAGAGGGGAGGGAAGAAAGGACGAGGAAGAAAAAGAAAGAAAGAGAGAAAGAGAGAAAAATAGATAAAAAAAATTAGGTCATAAATATAGAAAATATAAGAATCAAAGGTTTATTTAATTTTGTAAATTAAAATGGCTAAAGGTTAAAGAAGAGCATTAGCACATTCACACCGACAAAAAATGCCGGTTCAGAAGCTCAGCAATGCCCAAAGCCGCAGAGCAAAGTCCAAGTCAGGGTTTATGGGGTTTGCAAGCAAATGAGATTAGAAATGATGGAACAGAAGGCTTGGCAAGAAACACAAGAAAATGGTTATCTGGTATTTGAAGGGACAACACTGCCTTTTATGTAGTCAAAGGATAAAAAAGAAAAAAGCTCTTGTGTAGCAGACAATCTACCTGCCTGTCAAAGTCCTTCCCCAAACCCTGCTGTACCAAGGACTTGACTTGGATGATAGATCCGGGTGACTAAAACCCTGAAGAAGCAAGAAGGTCTGAAGAACACAGGACTGACTATTAACATTAGCCTTCCAGATGCTTGTAAACTACTCTGATGCGACTATTATTATCACTGAAAATAATACCCTTTATCCTTCCAACAACTTTAAGGACACTGCACAGATAATGATAACAAAGGACTATGTAATAAATATACATTTTGTCTGCAGGAAATTCCTAACTATTACTGTCAAGCAGAGCAATGCCATGTTAGAGGCACTGGCTCTGACTTTTGTATAGCTCATTTTGAAATGAAAACATAAAAGCTAAACACCATGAAAATGACAAGAGGATACTAAAGGAAAGTTATACACCACCTTTCTTCCCTACTGCAGATTGGCAGACTAGGACTGCATGTCAGAAAAATCTAGCCTGCCTTCTGGAAATATTTTCACCAACATTATTAGCCTGGGATCAGCTCAGAGAACCAAAGGGTCTGGAAACACTTTGGCAAGCCTAATAGGAACCAAAGTCCTCTAGAAATTGGAAAAAAAAAAAAAAAAAAAAACCCAAACCAAAACCTAGAGTAGCAGAGTCACAAATCCAACACAGCCAGTAATCACTGCACTGCACAGTTGTCTACATGCCCCTGAATGCACATTCTTTCTGAGAACTAATTGCATCTGTGGGGTCAATCCTGCAGCATATTTGCAAGAACATTTGCTTTTCAAAATGCTTCCAACATTTATGGCAGCCTCAAACCCTGATTCTTCCTGTTCGCACCAGACTAAGTGAGGAATCATTTCAGAGAGGCCAAGGAAGTTACACTTAACAAACTTAACAAACCCATGTTACGTATGTATTTAGGGCTCGGTGGCATCTGGTCTCATTGCTCCTCCCACTTGCATAGTCTACAGAATGAGCACTGTCTTTTCCAAAGGCAACAGCATTCTCAAGTACACCTATGCAAGGCATCCCAGCTTCCCAGGTAGCTTTATTGTCCCACTGGACATGTAACAGGCTAAAAGAATATCAGCACAGGAAGGCAACAATGGTTGCACACAAGGGACTACGAAGGAACAAAAAGACTGATCAGTACTTGTAACTTGCCTTAGGGAGATACATCACAGTGCAAAGGAACCACTTTCTGCTGTTTCCAGCCTACAGCATTTGATTGGTCAGCTCTGAACCGACCTTAAGGCGCTCTGAACCGACCTTAAGGCACTCTGCCAAATTACCCTCACTTTCTCCTGCCACATCAGTCACAGTTGTCCTTCAAATATGAGGGTAGTAAGTATTAGAGCTGTTGAAAATGAGAATCAGAAAGTAAGTTGCTTAATGAGTTATGGAGGGTCCTTCCACCCAAAACTACAGCCCTGGTCAAACACACATTCCAATCTTTTTTGCCCTATTACCCTCCTCCTCCCTATCATACACACTTTTCAAGCCTCAACCAACTAGGTCACTCATTTGTATGCTTAACAACATTATCTGGCTTAATCAAGTGGAGTTTCAGCATGCCAACTGCACAAGGTCTCAGCTGTTTCCTTCAGACAGGAAGGGAATGAGTGTAATGGGGGCAGACCAAGAATTCTCAGTGCAAGGGAAGGGCTGAAGGGAACTCTACTTGTGCTGAAATAAAACATGAGGTGAGTTAACAAACTAGAAGATAAAATGAAAACAAATCAGTTTTCAGAGAACTCCTTTCAATATGGACTACCAGCACCAATATTGGCAAGAATATGCTTAAGTCTGGCTGTGCAATGAGGACGTATTTTGACTGACTCATCAGCTTAATAGTTCATCTGTTTGCCTTTAACCAGTCAGAACTTTAATTTCCTTTAATCCAGCAATTTCATCCTTTAGGTTTTATTTGTTTGGTTTTCCCCCTCCACCCTTTCATTTTTTAAATGTGCACTGCTATTACCTGTGTAGAAAAGAAGTACTATCTGTCCTTACAGTAACTTCCAGCAAACTGCTGAATTCCTAGTATCTCAGCCAGTTCTGCAGAGCATTTGTGTTTCTACCTCACCTTTTAAGCATGCTAGTAAGTATGCTGTGTCTGAAGCACAAGTTTCCAGTGGCATTCTAATGCTATTTAGATAGTTTTTCAGAATGCCCTACTCAGCATTAAAACAGTGCTGTTTCAAAATGACTATAATTTAATCTCCACTCCATTTAATTAAAAAATCTACAGAGAAAGATCCAACCACTAGCAATGCCTTTATTTCTCCAAAGGCTGCGCTGGATGGACAAATGAGCAGTCAGCAAGCCCGAAGCAGATTTGAAAGCAAAATCTGCATTGTGAAAAACATCGTCCCAGAGATCTGAATGGTCTCTTTTGCTTTAGTTTGAAATTGAAATCCCACTTTCTGGGTTCAGAAAGTGGTTTCTATCCACTGCTTTTTTCATCTGGCAATCCTGTTACCTTGATACAAGAAGCCAACATTCCCTGTAAACACTCAGACAAGGATTTGTCATGTAGCATTCCTAACAGTGCACTGCTAATGCTGTACATACTGTAACATGGACTACAGTACAGGTATGTACATGGCAAGAACTAAGCTTTGGATGGGTAACCAATTGTGATAATGGCTTTAAGCAAGCAAGTTGTCAGGGTTACTCAGGCACATTAAGGGATGCAGCACTGTTGCATTAATTGGAAGCAGAAAACAATGGTAAAGCTTATGACTCTTGTACCTGGGATGACAGTAGGCTGAGCAGAAGTTCGGAAAGCATAGTGAGCTGGTTTGGACTTCCCTTGCTGGTTTTCAGCTATCACATAAACCTCATACTCCGCATTCCAGTCCAAGGACTTGAGCATGACGTGGTCACTGCCAGATGGAAGTCTGATCTCTGGTTTCCACTCTGAGGAATGCTTCTGCAGAGCAGCAGATGACAGGCAGGGATGCAAAACACACAACACAATGTTAGTAGCCAGCTTTGAGAACATTGTAACAGCTAACTAACAAATGGAAAAGCAGGGAGGTTTCTACACAAGCACACACTCCTCCTCAGCTAATTCAATGTCATGTGCTGTTAGCTCTAAGTGGAAAGTAACTACTGAAGCAGCCCCTTTCTGCTCGGAATCCTGTTTTCTGCAGTGTTATCACACCTGGTTCTTTCTCTCATCTTTGCCATCTCACTAGACTACTTCCATTTCAGAGAGGAAAAGCTGCAACTTCTATATGTCTTTGCCCTGCAAATCACTTTAAGAATGCTCTTTCATGTCTTAGTATGTCAAATTCAAACCATTTGAGAGTTTTAGCTCACAACACAGGTCTGGCCTAGTTTACCACTAGCATTCTATTCCGCATCATTTAAGAGATTTTTAAAGGTGCATACAACTAGTAACTCTGATAATTCCTACTCTGGTTTCAGGGAATACAGATATTTATTTCACTCAGACAAGGTACTACCAAGGTACCTTGAGACAGGCTTAGGCAGTCTGCTGTGACTGGAGTGTGCTTCTGTCTCTGATGGAATTCACAGTTCTGTGACACCAGATTGTCCTTTTGACTTTCCAAAGACTCCCCCCAGAGAAGGTCCAAGTAATTAAGATACCCAAAATGATGGTGGTAACAAATACTCAAGATTTCTATACTGCAGTGCAACGTTTGCTCTGTGACTTTGCTTGAAGAATTGTTCATAGGACATAAAGAGAAGGCAGCCAATAAACAATTAGTTCAGTTCTACATCTGACAGACTCAGTCACTAATAAAGTGTCATTTTTTCTTAAGAGGCAGAAAGCTTCCATAATGCTGTCCAAACACAATGGAAAAGCTGAGCTTCCCCCAGGTGTACGAAGAATGAGAAAGTGTTCAGACAATAGAAAAAAGCTTCAATAACTTCTGGCACCTCTTTCCGCTGCCCTGAAGAACTGTCTATTCTCACTGACCCTCTAGACCCAGCTCCTCAAGGATGTGCTAAGCAATCTGACTGGATATTCTTTTGTAGGAAAAAATACCCCATCAAATAGCACCTAACCCAAAACAAAGACATGTTCAGCTTACAACAGTAGCTGCTCATGACATAAATAAATAAGAGCTGATTATGTTAGGCCTAAAGGAACTGCTTCCAATAGCATTTATCAATTTATCTGTGTCTATATTGACTACATTGAATGTCTTGTTCAGTAATCTAGAGAAGAATTTGGTAATGAAGCAGCCATTACTCTATCAAATATGGCAGTTTCAATGACTGACAGTTACGATCAGATACATGTCTGAAGGTGGGCAATGCTCTACACTATGAAACTATGGTCCCCACCTATTTGAACTGTTGCTGGTAATCTCATCTCAGAAGTATATGAAATGAAATAATACTAAGTGCATGTAACTACCATATACTCACACTTCTACAGAAGACAGCATAGAGAAATAACCTTTCATAGTCAAAGTGAAAGGAAAGAAAATGACACAAAGATGTATGTTGCTTTGGTGCATGTCATGTCTCATATCCTATACGCTTCCACCATCCCTGCTTAGCATGTGCTCCTGTACTGGCCCACCTACAAGATCTTAGCTTTAGGGTTGTCTGCCTACATAGTGAAATTTGAATACTGAACAGGCTGAATACAAATCAGGCTTGAGCGACAGTCATACTTACAGCTTTGTATTTGATCAGATAATGTCTAATTGGGGAGCCACCATCATCCTGCTTGATAACATTCACTTTAATGGAGTTTCCATCTTCTCCCATCTGACCTTCCAGTTTGGGTGCACTGGGTTCCCCTGAAACAATGGTGGATTTATGTTTATTTGTTAAAAAAACCCCAAACCAACCAGACATTAGGGGAAAACTACCCATGAAAAGCAGAATGCTACTTTGTTATACTCAGCTGCAGGGTATCAGCATCATTCTAATCCAGACACAGACGACACTCTGGGCTTATGGTACAAATATTTGCAAGACTCAAGTATTCCTTGCATTTGGTAGATTGTTTTCATGACACAAATTACCATTTTTGTGTGTGCTGAAACAGAGTCAAAGTGCAAACGACCCCGCCCTACCCCAAGAATATCCAAGAGCAATGACCAGTTCCTCACCATCTTTGTTGTAAGACACTGACGTAAAACATGTGGAAAACATCAAGATGAGGTTATGTGGCATACAGACAAGGACCTCACCATCCTCACAGTAAACAACTTCTTCCTTATATCTAACCTGAACTTCCTCTGTTTCAGTTTAAACTCATCACCCCTTGTCCTATCACTACAGCTACTGACAAGTCCCTCTCCAGCATCCTTGTAGCCCCCTTCAGAAACTGGAAGGCTGCTATGAGGTCTCCACGCAGCCTTCTCTTCTCCAAGACAAACAGCCCCAATTTTCTCAGCCTATCTTTATATGGGAAATGCTCTAGCCCCTGATCATCCTCATGGCCTCCTCTAGACTTGCTCCAGTAGCTCCATGTCCTTCTTATGTTGAGGACACCAGAACTTCACACAGTGGGGTCTCACAAGAGTAGAGCATAGGGGCAGGATTACTTCGAATGTTGTTTAGGTTTTACAGCTGCTGGACCAGAGACTTACTAGTGTGCTTGCTTAAATGAGTGTGGAAAAAAGGGTACTGCATCAAGACATCTCACTCAGCTTGCACTGGTGTAACTAAATGCAATAAATACAGGCTGGAGAGAACCAGACATCTTCACTCTTATGTAACCACCATTTTTAAAAGAAAAAGCTAACATTTCCCAACTTGCACCCCAATATCAGCAGAAGACTGGAATGCCTGCAGGGCACACATGTTTACAGCCGCAGCCTTTCACGCTCTTGTCTCTATAACTGTTTTTTCTAGCCAGTTCTTTCATAACCTGCACACACAGCTCATAGAGGATAGGTCCCCAATCCCAACTCTGGCACTTCCTTCTCGCACCTTTACTGTAACACCTCACTTAACAAAAGCCAAATCCACAGATTGTCTGATTAAATATGTACACCCCACCTCTCCCCCAGAAATACTGCAGCAAATTGCTCAGAGACATGCTTTCTCCTTCCGCTTTCATACGACCCCAGGGATCCACTGTTTCCAAAGTGCTCTGACAGCCAGTGTGCTTACTATGCAAGAGGCATTATTACATATTTATTTGCATTATACTAAAAAAGGAAGGAAACAATAATCCTGCAGTTGTATGAAGATCAACTCTGAAAGACAACAGCAGTCATGGGGATTTACAGGAGCTTCTTCCAAAGAAGATTCTGAATTCTAAATCTATTCTGTCTGGATCTGTATTCAGCTACTAACGGAGAGCACATGCATTTCTGACTGGCAAGAGAAAGGTTAATCTTCCAGTATCTTTCAAAGTTGATCTTTAGAAGTAATTTGAAGCCCTTCTCCCACCCCCTCCAAAGAAGGGATTCAAGCACTACTTTTTGGGTTTTATGAAACATCAATGAGAAACCTGCAAGACCCAGACTGAAAGAGTAATTTAAGATTAATTCATTTTTCTTGTGGACAAACACACGCTCTAATATACGAGTTGTTTAAGAAAGTAATTACAATGCATGGATACACAGAGCTTTTTGATGCGAGACACTTATGTTTACATTTCACAACATAGTAATACTCTTAAAAATACAGAGGGAATGCTCCTTTTTATCACGGTAAGTTTTCCAAATCCTTGCCCCTGCCTGAATCACCATAACAAGACTCTCACGACACAAGCTGTACACTCAAGAACTCTATTCCAGCTTGTGAAAGGTTTCTCAGTGACTGTACCTTGAAAACACATTTGCCTGCTACTGTTTAGACAAAAGTGTGGATTTTTATCTTTACTACCAACTAACTGAAGCTGCGTATTTGAAAATACCAGATTAACCAAGCAATTATATTCTTTTCTTTTCTTAATGCTAAAAGAAAATATCACCACAAAGGTTCCTCATTTTGACTATTGGCTTGATCTGAGTTGAAAGAGCTATTACTGCAATAACTGTGTTACAACTATTAATCGACACTTAAATGAAAACAGAACTAGACAGTACAAGATCAACATCTCTTTGGTATTCTTTCCCATTCTCATTTGAGAGATCTTGAAGTGATAAGTGAACACGGTACGTAGAGAAACTGACCTCTGATCTAACACAGACTAGAAATTTTTGTCAGCGATTAAGCACCAAGAACTAAAACTTGAATGAACACCCTTTGGAAAGATGCTCATTCTTGATAGATTTTAAATGTCAGAGATGCTGCTGCACCTTATACACAGCCATTCCAATGATTAATTACCCTTTCTGCTGAAAATTTTCTTCACTTCAAATTGTCTAGTTTCTAGCTCCCAATTCATTCCTTCCCCAATAGTTTAAACACACTTCTGCTCTGAGAAACATCCTCTTCAAATAGGAGAATACGGACCACTCTTAATGGCTGAAACCCAACAGGTATGTCAGTGCAAGCCCTGGTGAAGAATGCTTTAGTTTTATCTTCAAAAATACATGGCATTTAATTTATCTTAAGCAGGCAGATGTAATCCAGATACAGGGCTGTAAAATTAAAAACGGGTTAGTGTGTAATTTCAAACAAAGGAGGAATAAGTTTAGTGGGATAAGTTTAGTCCAGCAGAATCAGCATCCCTATGAGTCAAAATGTCAGTAGCTGAAGAGAAAAGTTTGTCATCAGAAGGTTAAAGAAGAAACTCATGCTCACAGAACATGCATCCTCCCCACAGAATGGGGGCTGAAAAGCAAAGTGCATTACAAAGGTGTACTACATGCCTTGGGTCTCTCATCTACACTGAGCTGACTGGATGTATTGCAGAAATCTGCCTATTCCACCCATAAAACATGGGATGCTTAAACAATCCCCCTTGTGATGCTGCTATTTAGCTTGTTCAGAGCAGACAGCTAGAAGTATGCCAGACTTCCTCTGTCTAATCATTTACAAACACCTGTCTGCTTAGAACTCTCTTTGTGGCAGGGAGGATGCAGGATCTCATGCTTTCACTCTATGGTGTGACAAAGCTGAGTGATTATGTCTGAGCCAAACAGCACCTTATTTGGCCCAGCAGCAAGAAAATCAACTAATGCAAATAGAGACTCCTGAAGGGCAGAAGGCAAGTGACAAATTTTCACCCCTGTGCTTTACTCCCCTGGAGAAATGGGATGGATTTTGCTCAAAGATGTACAACTTACAAGTTTACAGGAATGCATGCTGGACCCCAGAAGTGACAGCAGTGCAGATGAGAGACTTTTTATCACATCTCTTCTTGTTCCCATCAAATGGGTTATTTCTGCCCATCTTTGAAAAGCAGCTCACATTGGTTACTAGTCAACTGCAGCACTTTAGACTATGATCTTAAATTCTTGCCCAGCTGGCAATGAAGAAAGATCCTGCATCCTTGCTGTGCTTAATGGAATACAATTGCAGTCTATGGTAATTTCTGCAACACATAAACAAGGAAGCAGCTGATTTCTGCAATAGGACTAGAGTGTGACCTACAGTGTCACAATTTGAAATTGAAAAGTATCAGCCATACCTATTCAAAGTCTCAATGAGTGGTAAATATACATGGGTGAAAAAGAATAGTTAGGGAGTCTACAAAATGCACACAAGAGAAGCAAACAATCAAAAATAAGGAACAAAAACAGATCATGCAAAAATGACACAACCAAGTCTTCAATCCTCCTGGATTTTGACTAGAGAGGGAAAAGACCAGGGAAGGAGAGGCTGCTTCCATGCATGCAGTCATGTGGGAAGGTTACTGGTGTTAGTTTTGTTTTCCTGGCAAAATCCAGCCTAAATTCTTTCCTGGTGGTGGTCCAAAACAATAAGGTGATTTCAGAATTCATAGATAGAAAAAAGCCAATTGCTTCCTAGTTTTCAAAATTATTTTAGTTGGGGAAGCAGAAAAGCGGGAGTTTCCCCTCCCTTCCCTCCTGCAGATTATGCAGAGAGTATTAAGTGAAGTTGTAAAAATCACAATGTCACAGAAATTATTGTCATTACCATAGACTTACAGACTGATTTCATCTCCTGTAAGGGTCAATCATTTGCTTCTTGATTTCATGGAGCTAATCAGCTACTATGTCTGTTGCTGGTAAACGAGTTCAGAATAAATCCTCTGCTGGGATCTGGGATGCCGTGTGGGAGGAATGGCAAGAAAGTGCAATAGTATTTCTGATGCAAATTCTGCAAAGTCCAGCTCTCATCACATACTTTGTGTGTCTATATATACTACCTTATAAAAACACAGTTCCCACTCTACCTATGTTTAAGATTTACTCATAAAAAAATATTTCTTAAATCTTAATGTGACATGCTTACCAATAACCAAATTTCAGAGATAAGGCATTCTGGATCCTTTTCACAGGCTACTATAGTGTGCTTTTGTGCTTGTAAATTTAAACATACTCTGTAAGGCCAAAATGTTGCTAAAGCAAAAGGAGATATGGAGTTCACATTACATGAACATCTTACCCAAGGCCTTTGGCACACCGGTGTACTGAAAGGCAAAAGGATTTGTGCCATTGGTGTTAATTCCTGACAGTTTCAGAACACCGGCTTTTGGATTCTGATAGTGAGAAGCAAATGACTGAGCCATGTGATTTTTGCCTTGGTTTTGGGTTTGTCAATTCTTTTTTTCCCCCTGAGTTTTTCCAAGCTCCGTGTGGAAGACTGAAGTTGAGTGCTTCACATGCAGGCAGTGACCGACTTCGCCAAAAGGCTTGTAGGAGGATTCTGGAGTGGTGGAATTTGGAGATCCCCGGTCACTGACCAGAGGGGAATCCTCACCCCAAATCTATGCAACCAATCAGAACAAAGTATTTTACCTTCTGTTCACCAGCGTGGACGACATCATCAGCACCATGCAAGCCACATGACAAAGGCACATGATACGCACGCACATGATTGGTTGTGGAAAGGAAAGTGGAGGAGGTCACATGGAAAATACAAAAAAATTAAAAAACTGATGTAAACAATGGGCAAGGGAAAAATCCACAACAGAATTTTAAATTAAACAGGAACAAAATCAAAGCAGCGTGTAAATACCAGAAACACTGCGGGGACACTAACATCGCCTGCAATATAAGGGTATTAAATCACAAAAAGCACTGAGTTATGACCTTGCAAGTGTTAGGCACAGCTGCATCACTGCTTATTAATACCAAGTCAAAGGAGGAACAAAAATGGTTGTAGAGCACGTGCCACAACTCGGACAGCTGAAGGAATCCACTGTTGGAAAGAAAAAGGGAATACATTGTTATTCAGACACTGGCCTGACAGCAGAGGGGAAATGGTCAAACCCAGAGTCCACATGGTTCAGCGAAGACAAACCTTGGCATTTTATAGTGAGGTATTCTCCCCTGTGCAGAAACAAATGTCTTCCTAATTATCGACAACAACAACTCAAAAAGAGAAAAACCTAATACATGTATACATTTCCAAAGTCAGAGCTTTCAATCAAAGAGCTGCAACCAGAATTTGGTCAGACTGAGTTATCACTCAAGAGTACACACACTGTCCAACACATTCAGCCTAAAGATTCAAGGAATAGCATGAGTCATGTACAGTGTGCAAGAGACTTTTCTGTCAGTGAGGAGAGGAATGAAGTGCTCTGTATAGAAATTAATTACAAGGATGGCACAAAGATGATGGCCACTACTGAAAGAAATGAAAAGTGCACAGACTATACGACAGGGGAATGAAGAAAAAAGAAATCAGTTTTCAGATTTGAGGACATTGCTAACTCCATGCTCTGTTTCCCTTTTTCAATTACCATCTACTTCATAACTTGCATTTTTCATGATTGCTCCTCTTTCTCATCTCAATGAGGCTAGTTCAAAGTGGTTTGGTACTTCCCAGTTCATTTTATGTAAAGAGAATTAAAACCTTAATCTTGTGGGTGCTTGTATCTGGCAAGATTAAGCATACCATTACTGGGCAAAGAACTAATAGTACAAAAAGCTAAATTGATCTGTTACATCTAAGCTTTGAATCTATTGTCTCTAGTTATAAAGAGAGACTCACAGAACTCTATACAGTTGCATCATGAAGGAAGGAAGTTTTAGAGTTACTGTGAGATTGCCTGGAAAGGCGTTCAGTGAGGAAACGTATTTCTAAAACTCCAATAAGCTTAATATAACAAGAGATTTAAAAACAGGCAAGAGAAGTTGCCTTTCACATTGCTTTCTCCTGAGAGAAAGCTTTAGGTAAAGATCAAGGGCAAAACTAGCAACACAAATGTATCTGAAAGAATTTGCATGAGGCTTCTAAGACACAGAAGACATTTGAAAATACCGTCTTAAGCTTAAAACCTTGACATTTATCCTATTGTAATGGGCAGAAGTCAGGTAGTCAGAACACTGATTATCTTGGAACTTACAAGAGGAACTGCCTGTGAGGCAATACTCACACACAGACTTTCATACTTGCAGATCATATTTTTAAAGTGCATGAATAGGACAGATTCAATTTTGTCTGTTCTATGAAAATGCTTCTACCTAACTCCACAGCTAACTAGATCTTAGATTAGAACTGTCTCTGAATATTGAATTTATTTGGAGACAGGAACCTCAGCACTGTTTGCCTTGAGGCACTGCAGTAGTAGCTCTTGGATCGTGGTTAGACACAGGCAGTGGCAGAGGGTATACACATCTGTACTTTCTGGTACATCTGGAATGAGTGAAAGGGAAAGAAAAAAGGAGTTTGAAAGACGAATTAATGAACAGCTGCTATCAAACCTTCACTTTGTATGTAAATAGGTTTCGTACACACACATCTATCTTATTATAACAAAGCAAAAAGAGGCACCATTCTCCTTGGGATGCCCATGTGAATTTTTCCCAAGACTGCAACCTATTTTGAATTGACTGATGCACTGCACAGCAAAGATTTTACAGAAAAAAAACAAAACCACTTGGCTTTCCACCTGCATGCCTCTTGCTCAGTGGCCTCCACCTCCCTCATCCTGCAACTTTTGAATCTCTTGGGCACTATCTAGTATATATGACAGAAGTTCCTATAGATTCTGGAAAACCAGGAGACAGGTAGAAGAAAGACCCAAATTAGTACTTCAAATGAAAAAAAACCCAACTTTTTCAAGTGACCTCAAACATTGCTGGTTAAAACAGGTTCCACGGTGGAGAGAGCTGAAACAAAAACTTTATTACTGCTGCTGATACAGAACTATTTATCTAAGCAACCTAAGAGGATTAAGTCAAAGGAGATACATGTTCCCAAACCCTTTACACGACTATAAACATCTCCCATATGTTACTGATCACATAAAGTCAAAAACTCAAGTCAGTGCAGAAACTCTCTTCAGCTTTATTAGGTTTCAATTAGTTTCATTATTCATTTTCCTGATTTCAAGAGGCTACACAGCAGCTCTCAATTTCTGAGTGCTCCTGGTTTCATTCATTTAACCACAGAGGTTAGGTTAGGGTAAGACACAAGATCATTCAGCACCAAATGATCCAAAATTCCAAGAGCATCTGCCTTGTGCCAATGTCCTTTTGTTGAATACAATATATTCATATGCTGCAGAACAACTCATCATATAAAACAAATGTGTTTGTGAGCTGCATAAATTGACTATGTACACAAACAACAATGCGGCAGTGAAAGGTCAGATCTGCTTCTGCTCAGTGTTAAGAGCTGGAATTTCAGAGTGGGTGAAAATGGAAACTTTCACCCTTAAAAAACCCAATGTACCCCCACTCAACAAACACATGACTCCCCCACCTACCCAAACAACAAAAGAGCATGGAAAATATTCGCCCTGAATGGGCTCTTAGTATCTTTTCTGGGTAAAAAGACCCTGAGAAAAAAAGACGTCTTTTTAAGGAACAAAACATTTAACACAACATTTTCCCTTACAAGTGAAGGTATCTCCTAACCCCCCATATGAGCAATCATAACAGAATCCCTGCCTCCTAAGAAATAATAGATTAATTAGTAGATGTGCTGGTGGCCACTTTTACCCTACCCTTTGCTCTCTCCACCTCCTCAAATTCAAGTTAAAACTTCTCTTCAGCAATACAGAATCATTAACTCTTCAGATGCATCACAAATTATGGTTTGACATGTCATATACATGAAAAACACTGCAGGAATGAAAAAGTTTGCTGTGGTCACTGGCAGATAAAAGGACATTTAATGCAGTATTTAAGACCATGGAATGTGCCGTCATAAATGCAGTATTTTTAATTCCTTTGACAGCTCTAGACTAGCCATGCCACCCTCTCCCCCAGATAATCACACGCTTCATGCTTTTAGTATTTTCCATTTAGTAGTGATGACCCATTTCTAACCTGCTACAGGTAAACACATGGGTCTTCATCTTTAAGACCATATTCACAGAAACA
>JBCJKH010017440.1:21661-31774 GCA_039877255.1 Loriculus beryllinus
GCCACCCTTAGTTACTATACGTAATCTACCAAATATTCACCTAAAACAACATCAACAAACAAACCAAATAAAACAGATCACACTTGCATAGTCACCCATGGGGTTCAAGCACACAGCCCAGTATAGCAGACATGAGACAGCCTTTCGGTTCTTATCTGCAACTGAAATATCCTCCTGCTTTTTTTGACCTCTGTTCCACTAGCTTTTATGCACCTGAAATAAAATCTACTCCCTTTTTCTTTCTGATATGCTGTGACTGTGCTGAGGAGCTATGACACATATTAAGGTCCCAGTTTATGGAAATGCAAAATAGCTCTACTAAATCCCTGGATAAGAAGTAGTTTGTAATTCAGTTTAAAAAAGCCAAGCAAGCCAGCCAGTAAACCTCACTCACCCACAAAATGCACCCCATAGCTCAAGAGAAAAGTAAGAAATTTTATCAGAAGATATGCAACAAGGTTACATGGTAATAAAAAAGGAGGGGGGGGGGAGGGAAGGGGGGGCAGTATCAAAACCTCACACTCTTAAATCCTTTTCAGTAAACCAAAAAGGAACATTTTCTTTCTCCTCCTCCAGCTCCTCCTTAGCCAGCTGGCATGCTATCTTCTCCAGACAACGTTTCTTTTTTCGTATCTCTAGGTTATCTATCTTTACATTATGCATACCATGGAGATCAGAATCTCCAACAGAGAATGCCCCCGCTGCTGAGCTTTAAAAGACTGCTGTACATCAGTCTAGTCTTGATTTAAGTTGCTGATTACAATGTGCTTAATTCAAGGCATCTAGAAATGACAGTGAGCTACAAAAAACAATTACCTTTATTCACCTAGTCCAGGATAACTTACAGCCCAATATTTAGTTAAGTATCATACCTACAGATTAGGTTACCTGCACAAAGAGTACAACTGTTCTCACATACTTAAATTTAGGACTGCCTTTGCAACTCAGGTTTTAGACGTCCATCTCTTTAGGGTAGGCTTTTGCTGTATACTAGACTGTACAATAGTACAGCACAGGAACACCCATCGCTCTGGAAACAGCAAGCAAGTGTGGTATTGCCTGCTCTACTTGCCTGGATTTCAGAGGATACAAGTCTCTCAGAAATCTGCTTGCAAGAGCACCCTGAGTGTCGGCTCAAGTTAAGATAACAAGTACTTCAAGAACTACCCACTGTCTGAAAAGCACTCACATGGAAAGCTGATGCCTTGCGCATCTGAAACAGAGGTTATTTATTAGGAATTTAGGTTTGCTCATTTCTGTAAAATAAAATCACGTTTCCAGATTCCAGTGCATCTTTACAGGCAGTGATTCACCTAATCAGTTTGTTCTTGTACAGACTAATTTACTAAGTAGTTGCAAGTAGAAGTACCTTTTATATTGTTTTTCTGAATTACTCCATGGCAGTTATGTGAAGACAAGCTGCAACTTATCCTGTCCAAATGCAGAGCTCCAGAAAACGTCACTTCTGTTGGGCCTTGTCTGTCCTCACTTACACTGACGTAACTTTGTAAAAGGCCTCTGCATTTGAGAAAGAGGGCCACCTTTTCAGTGTGTTAACACTGGTTGTGTGTGAACAGGGAGCGGCAAAAAATTCTCATCAGTTTCCCTAGAAACAGATTGCCACAAATGTAGCACTCTGGCCTTCCCACGACCAATGTTCAGAGAAGTTTTTGATAGACAGAAGTATAATGCAGTTATATTTGCATTCACGTTTAGATTGCATTTACTGTTATTGCCGCTCTTTGATACTGGCATTTCTTCATCAGTTTGCTGCCTGCAGATTTTCACATTCAAGATATGCTAACTTGGGGATCTCTGCAGCAGTTTCCACTGCAGAGACCATTCATAGGTTTGAAGATCCATGGGAAGACTGTGGAACAGATGAAATTGTTACAGGTTCTGACTCCAGCCTACAGATGATGCCTCTTGTTCTGCATGCCTACATTGAAGCAACTATGATGAGTTCTAAACTAATTAGTACATGTTCTCCTGGCAATATATACTCTCACAACCATGAAGCTCTGGTCAACTGAGTGTGAAAATATTTACTCAGTTCTCAGGTTATTACAGCATGTGATGAGCTACTGTGGTTAAGAGCAAGCTGTATATGCAAACTAGGTGAATTAATTACTGCTCTCATCTGCTGTAAGAAGATAGCAAGACTGATTTCAATCAGCATTTTTAGATGCCAGTTGTTTACATCTAATGATAATCAAGAAAGGTTTCAGCATACAACCTTCTTTCCCTCCTCCTCAAGAGTTTTAATCTAGAAGAGATGAGGAGCGGGAATTATGCAACGATTGTGACTTACTCAAGGTTTCAGAGCAAACCTCAGTGAGAACTGCAGTTCTCTCATGTGATGCCTAGCACAGCACAATCATCGCACACTGGTTTGAATGTGTAGAGCTAAGATCCCATGTTTCAGCACAATGCCCGCTCATCAATTATGTTATGTTTGGTTGGAAACAACAGGTGAAAAAGAAAACAAAACTGTTAAAAAATGGACTTGGAGTAGCATAAATTTTTACATTCATGCTAGTGTTTCTCATTCAGATTGAGTTGTTACTTTTGTACCAACATAGCTCTCAATTAGAACTAGTTTAAAGACAGTATACATCAAAACAGTACTGGTATCATTTCCACTGTAATTAGGACTTCAGTTTGTGATGCACAATATTTGATTCAAAATTTTATGAGAACTTCTACTGAGATTTAGAGTAAAAAAATTCATTTTGAGCAAGACAGTATCAATTGAAATACTGTGGTTTTTGCTCCTTAGTGCTTAGCAGCACACCATACAGCTACTTTATAGTTGTAATAGTTGTTGTCTTAAAGCGATCATGTTAGGAGCATATAAAGAAATGTGATATATAATCTACTGTGTTGCCTCTGACTGTCAATCAGCACAATTTTTGAGGGCTAAAGTCATTTGAATGGCTTGAGACTTAATACAAAGTCTTAGTCTAACTAGAGTTTGAATGGCAATTAAATAATTGAGTTTTCCCTTATTTTCATGAAACAATTATTTAGCAAGAGGTCTTTCAACCTCATATTCCTCAACAAGAAAACAACTGTGGCTTCTTATATTCATAAAAGATTTTTTTTTATGCATAATATTTTAAAAATTCACTGTTCCAGAAATTAAATCACACTTGATGAAATAAAAGCAGTAAACTGATATCACTAAACATCTAATGAAGTGAAAGACAACTGCATCAGTCAGACAGAGATGCGTATGTCTGCAGGCAAGTATACTCAGTTCATACTTGCTAATTGAGCATAATAGCCTAACAAAATGCTTTACATTAAAATAATTGATTTGGGGGTTTTTTTGTTATTGGCTTTTTGGGGTTTTATACAGGTTCAGATTTCAGAACAATTTTTGTATTTGTTTTATATTTGAGCAATGCAGATAAATTATTCTCATCCTGTGAAAGCAACAACTAAATATGATACAGAAATAGCCTATTCCATGAACACTAGACACCAACAGAAATAACAGTCTTTGAACTTGCTAATGACAGTTCACATAATGTTAACAATTCCACGTCAGTCAATATCCAAGTGGTAGATTTTTAAAAGCAGTCAGTATGCCTGAAGTCCATTTCTACTATTCCAAAGATTTTTATTTTCTTTTCTCAGAAAGATGCTAAAATGTTCCTTTTGTACACCGTGGCCCATGCCTCCGCTTTAGGTAAGCGAATGAAGAAATTAATCTCTCTCAGTATACGTGACTGACTTTTAAATATTTTGTTTGGATCAAAAATTGTCAAAAAATGCACTCAGATGTATATGCTTAATGGTAAAGCCAGCACTCCATAACAATCCATCACCAGGAGCTGCATATGTGGCAGAAAACAGAACAGATTCTGTACTATCTACTCAAATAGTACATGTCAGAGTAGTTTGTGCATATTAAACATACATGATGAAGAGGCTTTCCTCAAAAAGCTAGTGATTTGAGATGAAATTTTCCCATGTCTTTCTGGAGTTACTCTCACCTGTAAAATGGGCTACAGTTTAATAAAACCAGACTTGAACATCTGCATTTGTGATCCAAAAAAAATCATCACAGGAATTTGTACTGAAAGTTCGTAACTTAGACTGCATAGCAGTATAACTCACCTGTAACTTTATGAACCTTTAACTGCTTGAAGGTCATTAGCATTACTCTCATAACAGGCTGAGCATGACTGGCTATTACAGCAGTATATTTGTATGCACATACACGGCCACAGAGTGATACACAGTGCAGTTGTTGCCCTATAACCATGCAAATCACCCCTGTGCACGTTCAGCGGTACTTCTGAATATACGCAGGCATTTTGATTGCACAGCATCACATTGCTCTTTGCCAAACAAAGCACAACAGGATGGATGAAATTAACAAACTTGAAGTGAGAAGTCCCATGGAAGTCCAGACATTATCTGTAGCTTAAACATCCATTTGAGAGCCCAGAACAGGTGCTGAGATAATTCTATAACTCTTAAAAAAATACATATGCACAAGTGCTTAAATTGACTGAATTCTGAGCACTCATCTGAATGTTTCTTCACATGAATAAGATCTGAAAAAATACACAAGCCCATAAAAAGTTCAGTGTGAAGCATAATCAAGATACACATTGCATTAGTCATATAACTTCACTGAGGTTTAAGAACCATTGTGCAGATCCCATCGTCAGATTTCTTGTAGTTCAACTGAAGTAATGTATAAATCAGTTAGGGAAGTAGCTACAATCACTAAGGAAAAGCTAGTCTAACTCTGTCTTAAAAAAATGCTTACATTTTTATTAAATCTTTATAGAAGCAAATGCATAAGGGAAGAGTTATATTTTCCCAATGAGCACTAATAAAGAAAAAAATAAAAAATAAATCAAGAAATCACTGAAAAGAAATAAAAAACACAACAAACCAAAAAATAAAAAAACCCACCAAAACAACCACGCTGAATACAGAATGTAATATTCACACTGAAAAAGTTTTAATGACTGAACATCCATTTGACAACACTTAACCAGTCAGAAAAAAAGGAAAGTAGAAGGCTGGTTAAAGAAGGAAGCTTCTAATTTTATTTTGAAAGGAAATACTAATCTTACCCAGGAGATTTTCTACTTTTAAAATCAGTTCGTCCTGGATTTGAGTAATTTACTTTCCTACTCCAAATATTTTAGATAACTTTAAACATCTGCCTGCTTGCAAAGTACTTGTCTAAAGATTTTACAGCCCCCCTATTCTCTACAGAGCTCATGAATCTTTATTCAGCATCTCCTGTAATGAGAGGTATCAACTCAATAATTTCTTGTTCCCTTGGCATTTCTGTGTCCCTTTACTTTCCCCCAGTGCTTTTATACATTGAAGGAGATAAACTTACAGACAACGTTCTTTCCTTCTGAGGGCTAGTTAATACATAATTTCTTATTTTCTGTTACAATGGCCCACCCTCAGTGATCTATGCACACAGACACCACTACTCAGCTCTGTTTGTTTAGGAACATAGCCAAAAAGCTGAGCATTCAGCAAAAAAAGCCCACAAAGACAAGCTGGTGAAAAACGTAGCAGCTATTCTCTCAGTAACGCAGGTCATTTTCAACCCAGTGCAATTTTTCTGTTGCAAGCAGGTCTTCACTCTAGTAGAGAACCAAAGCATGCTTCTGACTTTCTATACCCTACAGAGAACTATCCTGAGTTAGCAGAGCAATCGCCTCTCCAGCTACTCTGCTGATTTCTCAGCACTCTACCAGAACAACGAAAAAGTTACCAATTGCAGGAGACTCAAGAGGAAGGTCACATGACAGATAAGCATAATGACACAAGGATACAGAATAAAAATAAAAATTAAAACAAAACAATGGTTGAATTATTTTTTTTTGCTCAGGTTCTCCACATCACCTATAGAGGGGAAAGGAAACTGACAGTTTAATTTATAAAAATAGTCAAGAGCTTCATTGCACACATACTTAAGTTGCAAAAAGAAACCAATACGTTTCCAGGCAAAACAGATCTGCAGCTAATGCCATAAGAAGGCATGCAGTTGTGATGCTGAATTTGAGATTTTGAATCACGAGAGTTGAAAAAGCTCTTGTAATGTCCAACCCCCTGCCTGAACAGGAACAACACTATAGAATCATAGAGTCCTAGAATGGTTAGGATTGGAAAGGACCAGGTGGCCCTTTCATGAAATTTATGTGTCTCTAGTTTAGAGACAAGGATGTCATGCAGGACAGTGTCAAACGCTTTGCACAAGCCCAGGTAGAAGATGCCAACCGCTCTGCCGCCCCATCATAGAAGGCACCAAATTGGTCAGGCATGATTTGCCCGTAGTAGCCCCTTCTAGAGCTTTACCCCAATGGAACCTCTACTGAGCAGGCTCCTGAAGAGGCCGAAGTCTGCTCTCTTGAATTTCAAGGCAGTGGGCTTGCTGCATGCCCTTCTAACTGCCCTGAGGATCTTGAACTCCATCATCTAGGGATCCTTGCAGCCAACACTGCCTTGGAACATCCCATTCCCCACCAGCCTCTCCCTGTTGGCTCCTCTACAACTTGCAAGAAGTTGTCTTCCACACAATCAAGGAACCTCCTGGATTGCTTGTGCTGTGATGTACCACCCCTCCAACAGATATCGGCTTGGCTGAAGATGCCCATGAGGGCAAAGGCTTGAAAGCATAACAAGGGTCTGAGAGCACCAAAAGCCCCTAAGCTTAATCAGGTTGCTCACAGCTTGTTTGAGCACATCTCGAAAGCCTCCAGTGAAAGTGAATCCACAACCTCTCTGGTAGCCTGTTCTCCTGAGTAATTTTCCTTATATGCCATCACAACCTTCCTGACCACCATAACTTTCTCTTATTGTGCACATTTACCAGAGGTTAGTCCATCACAAACACAAAACTTTGCATTTCTCCTCACTGAATTGCATAAGACTTGCACTGGCCTATTTTCTGAGCTAGTGAAGGAGCAGAGACAAAGGTAATTTCTATGGCTACACGTAGCAGGATAAATATGATAAAAAGAAGAATCTAGACAACTTTGCAATACAGTCTTTGAAGGTCTAATTTAATGGCTAAGATCTGTGATTCTGCATAAACATAAAAGGATTTAAAAGAATGAATATGCTCATATCACAGCTAGACATAAGGGTAAAAAACCGAATGGTAAGGACAAGCTACTGGAAGAAATTACTTGAGGAGAAGGCAATGACACCTTCATCACACTAAATGATCTTGATTGCAACATTACCCTATTATTTAAATAAGTGCTCATAAAACAATCACAGAAATAGGAAAAAGTGTGCTTTGCTTTAAAAAGAAATGGGTGCAATCAAAATCTGCAACAGTTTCATTTAGAAAGCATTTCTAAAGAGATTTTTATTTGGGTCTTGGGTGGGTGGGTTTTGTTTCTTTGGGGGGGGTGGGGGATGGGGAATGTTTTTTTAGTTCCTTTTGTGTTTTTTTTTCCCCCCCACAGTGTTTTGCAGTGAGTTTGTCCCCTTACCTCATCAGAGCAAAAATCTCTGGGTAGAGCATCTGAAATAAGCATGTATGTGGCAGGGTTGCCCTACAGCAATATTGTTGCTAGTTTAACTGAATGAAAAGAGTTCAAAACTCAAGCATGTTCACTTTACTTCCCAAAACAAACCACAATGAAAACTGAGAAACACTTTCAAATCCCAAATCACACAACAAAGAAATAAAAGGATTAAGAATCCACACCCTTAAATTCTAAAACCAACAGAATAATGCATTCTAGCCTCTGTTAGGTATATACTAGAAACCCACCATAGCAGTACCATCACCTTCATTGTATTTATTATTACAACACCTCTATGAATAAAGGAAGTAATTTCTTCCCACACTCCCTCCTGTAAACAGAAAACAGCATCTCTGTATCTTCGCAAGGTCTTGAAGGCTGTTTCTGAAAAGGACTGCTGTTCTGAATACCTTCTTTTCCTTTCATTTCTGAACTTCTTGTTCCCATAATACAGCAAACATCACATATACCAACTGCCACTTAAAATGGGCTATGGGCAGGCACTAATTGTTTTTATTTTGTGTTGTTTTTCTTTGTTTTTTGTGAAAAGCAGAAAGGAAAAGTGCAATCATACAATGCAAGAACACATCAAGCAGTATGCTGATGTATTCAGTTAATATCACCCAGAGAAATAAAACAATTAAATACAGCACTCAAACATTTGCTTAACAAATTCAATGCCTCCTGTTAAACCCATTTGGACCACTGTGGAAATGACCATGTTTTGATATGGTGGTCCCTATCTTTAGCTATTAAAAAAAAGGTGCATTAGCATTCTTGCTTTCATAATGAAAACATCCTTAAGTCTCCTGTGACACTCTTCAAGCTTCTAACCTTTACAAATGTAATCACAGCTGCACCTGAATCTGCTGTTGATTACAGATTTGAGTACCATGTTTAAAAAAGTGTGTGCTACCCATGTCTTTGCTGTAGCTCATTATCTTAAAACATGAAAATCAGACAATGAAACACACAGCAAAATATAACCATTTTATGGAGCAGAAATCTTAAATCTGTCATTACTGTTGCAATGAGGAATAAAGCAAACAATAGTGATACATTCCAGACAAGATTACTTTTCCTTTCAGAAAATTCTAGTAGGGCTAGAAACTGACATATCTTAAAGGAGTGGAAAGTAAAGCTCCTTATTTACCCACAAAAATATCTGCCACAGAAACTGTAGCTGGCAGTCAAGATACTATCTTTATTAAAGAAAGCATTTATAAGCAATGAGTGCAAGGTCATAAGCAATAAGGATATGAATGGCATACATGTTACTGAACACAACACTACTCTAAAAAAGCACAGAGGCTGAAAAGTTTGCCTTATATCTGGTATATATTTCAATCCCTGCCAAGTACCAGAGGTAACTGATAAAATTTAAATAAGTAAATATAACAGATAAGATCTTCATTGCATCACTTCAGTGAATCTATTAAGTCTTGCAACTTTCCAAAGCTGCAGCTATCAGAAAAACTAAAATAAATACATAAACTGTGTAGCAAGTAACTATTGAAAAGCCTCTTCTATTTTCCATCCTAACGTTTTCTTTAATATATATACACCATGCAGGGTGAGACATGTATAATTCTGCACACTTTGCAGCATTATGGAAAGCATTAATGGCCACTGTCTACATGAATTTCTCCAAGGCTCTCAATAAAGTTTCCCACAGACTCCTCCTAGAGAAGCTGATGCATTATGGTTCAGACAAGTGGTCTGTGCAGTGGGCGGGGAACCATCTGACAGGCTGCACTCAGAACGTGCTGGTAAACAGCTCCTTTTCAGACTGGTGACCTGCCACAGAATGACCTGGATAGGCTGGAAGATTGGGGTAACAGGAACCTCATGAATTGCAACAAGGAGAAGTGTAAGGTCTTGCACATGGAAAACACAATCCAAGAGAGCAGCACAGGCTGGGATCTACCCAGCTGGGCAGCAGCTCTGTGATGAGGGACATGGGGGTGGGCAAGAAGCTCAATATGAGTGAACGGTGTGCAGCTGCGGCAAAGAAAGCCAACAGGATGCTGGGTTACATCAACATCAACAAGGGCATCACCAGCAGAGATAAAGAAGTCATTACCAAACTCTACTCAGTGTTTGTCAGGCCACACCTGGAACACTGTGTTCAGGTTTGGCCCCTGCTCAACAAAAATGATGTGGACATGCTGGAGAGGGTTGAGAGAAGGGCCACAAAGATGATCAAAGGACCAGGAAGCCTGCCATGTGAGGAAAGGCTGAAAGAACAGGGTTTGTTCAGCCTTGAGAAAAAAAGGCTCAGGGGAGACCTTCTCACCATGTTCCAGGATTTAAAGGGTGGCTACAAAGAAGATGGAGATTGCCTTTTTACAAGAAGTCCCGTGAAAAAGATGAGGGCTAGCGGGCAGGAGTTACAGGGAGATTCCAAATAGACATAAGACAAAAAATGCTCGCAGTGAGAACAATCAGTCATTGGAACAATCTCCCAACGGAAGTGATGGATTCTCCAGCACAGGACATGTTTAAGATTCAGCTGAACAGCATACTGGGCCATCTTGGCTAGACCATGCTTTTGCCAAGAAAGGTTCGACCAGATGATTCTTGAGGT
>JBCJKH010017443.1:0-27389 GCA_039877255.1 Loriculus beryllinus
GAGATCAGACAAAATGGTCGTGGGTAGAACACACTCTGTGTGTGTGCCACCATGCTGATCCCCATCACAATCAGCAGGCAGGTCCCAAGGGTAACCAAAGGCCATTCAAAACCTTCAGAACTTTGAAATGATGCTGCTGTGCTTGCCAGCTCTCCCAACACCAGCTTCCCTTCTTCTGAGTCCAGATCTTCCTCCTTTACCTTGCTGGGAAATGCTGCATCCTCCTGGGGCTTGACTGTGGGGCTCGGCTCCTCCATGTGGCTCAGCTCCTCCGCTGCCTCCTCCCGCTGCTCCCTCCTGCTCCTCGAGAAAAAAATGACTGCTACTGCTGAACCTAGGACAGTCATTGCACCTTAGGAAGGGAATTGGGATTCATGCTGAGATGATGTAGAACAAAAACCAGACAGAGATCTTTAGCTGTAATAATTCTCAGCTGTTGTTTCCTTCAATTGTGTTTTGCCACAGTTTTCTCAATCTACTTGGCAAGCACCACCCCTGCCCACCTTCCGTCAGCATGAGCACCCTCAGCACCCTGAGTGCTGATAATGCTCAAGCAGCTGGTAGATGTAATGGTAAGTAGAACTTGCCCCTGACCTCTTGCTTTCCCTTTGCAGTGAGTCAGACTTGCTTCCATAAAATGAGTAGCACTTTTGCAGGTCTAACAGACTTATACTTCAGGTTCTTTCCAATCCTAACTATTCTATGATTCTATTCTATTCTATGATTCTATACTATACAAAAATAGTTTACGGAAACACTGTCCTTTTCTTTCTTCAACAAAAGTCTTTTCCTATGTTGTACAATGCTATGTTAGGAAATCTTCCCATGGGGCCAGTTTCTGCCACTTTTACTGACACTGGGTAGGCCTATTATTTCATCCTATTGACTGCAATGGTGCTTTCAACTGCTCTATGAGCTGTCCAGTGTGTAAGGAGACACTGTAACCACCAAGTCACAAATTCTTCTATATCCATATCATTCCTAAACAAAAGGGAATAGGTTTCATTGGAAGTAAGCTTTAAGAGGAGAGAGACTGTCTGCTTCACCCAGGTCGTTGTAACTATGAGGTCCACGCCTTCACATACCTGATGGAGGGATGCAAGAAAAGATGGTTCCACAGTTCTCAAGAGCAGACATAGGAGCGAGAAAAGGAGCATTCCGCTTTTGTTAAAAAAACCTTTAAATTGTTGATTGTTTAACCTTCTGTCAATAAGAACATCTCATTCAAAGTATATATATGCAGGAGTAAGAAAGTAAGTATTTATTCACCTTGTAAGAAACTGTTTCACAATTAAGTCTTTTACAGCCTTTGGTAGCACTGCTACGAAGAAACTTTTTACATTACCTACTTTTCTGCCTTAATTTTTTTAAATTATCTATGCCAATGTGAAAAAGATCAGCTGCTGCTATTAGATGTAATGGAAAGATAATCAGTAAACAAAAGCGGTCAAATGTACCAAAACCAACAGACCAATGTATGGTTCTGTTGGGTTTTGTTTGCATAAAAACAGTTAAGCAACGGTTCAAGAAAATCAGTGTGGCTGAATGAAAGCGAAGTGCTTCCTATTTTTCTTACTAAACCTCTTTCATAAAATATATTAAATCCAGCTTGAACACAATAAAAGAGATTTCAGTAACAAAACTTCATTTTTTTTCTACTACTAAACTATCTGGCAATTTCTCAAGTGCATACCTAACATAAGCTGGAAAGTAGCTGAAGACTTGCTTTGTCTTGGCTGTATGAGCTCCTTCTCTGGTGGCCCAAAAAACAAAATATCCTTGCAGTAAGATGCTACCTTAACTTTCAACCTTTATACAAGCTCAAAGTTGATCCTGTAGAGCTTTACTAGTAAATGAACTATATTTTCCTGAAACACTCAGTTCTGGAAAGCAGATAAAAAAACCCAAAACAACCTACTCCACCAGTAATTCACAAGTTCAGCATATCTCCTGAGGACCCTTTCTGTCTATTCACTGAGTATTAGATTTATGCAGGCATTTGGAACTCAGCCATGACACATTGACAATTATATAAACAACTATATACAAAGCTAACAGTAAATAACAGTTTTACTCTTTAGTATGATTCATGTATTTCATGGCTTTAATACTGGACGATATTTTATTGCTATATGCCATAAACGTTACTGAATAGTTACCTTACTTCAGGGTAAGTTCAGTTTGTTAGACAATACCCACTCACAATCGGAATACAGTTTAAGGTAATTTTTCAACATGCAATTTACTGACTTGAGAGGCTTACACATATAGCTCTTTAACTGGGGAAAAAAAATGCTCTACTTTTAAAGATAAAACCCAATAGATTTTCAGTATTAGCCATAGTTTGTCAAATTCTGCAGACCTAACTGCCAGCTGATGTAGACTGTTGCATTTGTATTGATGTCAATAAAGCTAATATACCATGTATATTTAATGTATTCATTTATTATTATTTAATCTTAACACCTTAATACAGTTGAGATTTTAAGATTGCAAGAATAATGTTATTGAGGGAAAATCAGAAAAATATTAACAAAGGATGTTTCGGTTTCATCCTGGTTTTGTAGAAACTACATTATCTTTAATTTTGGAACTACTTTTGCTAAAACTAGAACTATTCTTATTTGTGGCACCTTTCCAGTTTTTCTTCCCAGTCTTCCAGGGGCAAAGTCATTCAATTAATGTAGTATTTAAGTGCAATTCAAACAAATTTACAAAGTGGCACATTCATCTTCTAACAGAAAAAAGCTGTCTTTTTCTTTTATGATGCAGGTGAATGAGTTTAACATTTATCTCCACTGCATGACAATGGCAAAGTTCATGCACAAATATATTAAATGGGAATCATTAGAATTAGACTCCCTCTTACAATGCTTTAAGACACATTTATGAAGAAAGTTCTTCTATTATTTTTTTCCTTGGTTTTCAGGGAACTGAGAGTTCTGATTTCCATTTTTTTCTTAAAACCTGTAATTCACTAATGTTAAGGAAAAATATACTTTCCCAATTACCCCAATCACAGAAATTCAGCAAAGGAAGGTGAAAAAGTGCTTCAGCTTCCACCTTTCACGTTACAGATCCTGCAGTGCATACATGGACTTCCTGTGGATGTGTTAATTCTCCCTATCCCTGTCTCCAAGATGAGCTGCATCCATCTCTCCATGGCACGCTGATAGCTATCTCCTCAACCACCACCTCCATGCAGTAAATTATATTTACTGAAGACACACAGTAACACAGGGATAAGAATGTAGTCCTGAGCACACTGGTTTTGCTCATCCTGTTCATTCACAGGTTTCTGCAAGGTTTTCTGCATCATCCATGGTCAAAAGTTCTCAAGCATTTATCTAACAAATGATACATCTGACAACTCAAAGTCTAGTGTTGATATTCTGCACCACAATCAAATCAAACTTTCTTCTCAGTCTACTGCAAACACAATGTTTTGTTCCATGTGAAGGAATAACCTTCTATATAATGGGTTGCATATGTAAGAATCTAAAAATTGTTTTAATTCCTATCTGAATTTTCCCTATATATTATCATAATTATTATTATTGTTATTATTATTTGGTTACTCCAGGGAATCTTCCTCCTATTTGACAGGCCTGCTTCTGTTGCTACTTCAGGAGAGTGCCCTCTGTAAAGGTACTGCATGCCAGCATAGTTGCATCCCTCCTGAACAGAAACAATGACTTAACAAGACAATGAAAAAAGAAGAAAAGTTTTCTTCACCTAGCATAGCTGTACCCTAGTGAGGGAGTCTGCAACACTGTTCTGATGGTCTGAATGCTTCTTCTTAATACAGAGAGGTATTCTACAACATAAACCAGGTTTCAAAGTCAGTTCACTACTTGTTCACAGTGCAGAAAATTTTTTTGACCTAGCTCTATTTATTAACTCCTTATAATAAACTGATATAGTTGATTAAACCTTTAGTAAATATTACAAATGCACTTCTGATCTGTAAAAATTCCTGTTCCTCTACTTTGTTTTCTCTCATTAATAGTCTTTCACATTGGTGCTTCTTGCCTCTGTTCCCAAGCCCTCTTCTACAGACTGTTTTGTTGTTTTATAAGACTTAGCCATCTTTCCCAAGACCCAATCAATTTTCACATCAGCAACACTAATTGGCAACAGACTTGACACATTTCTTGATTATAAGTCGAAATACTTAGAACAAAGCTCTAAACCTTTAAAAAAGAAAGGGGAAAATGTTGTAAAGAAAATGTCCTCAATTAAATACTCTTTAAATGCAATTCTCTGGGAAGCAAAAGAAGAGGGAAATCAAATCATGAAAGACCACCCTGTTGTACTATTATTTAAATCCCCAGAGGTTTTATTTAAGCTGTGTGTTCTGGACTGTAGTCACAAAAGTACATCAAGCTTTTAAAGATATATATATTTGTTATATTGTCATTTAAATAGTTTCTCCAGATAACTTTAAAACAGTACATTACTAATTTTGTTGGTAAAAATGCAGATGTTTAAATACATTTTTATGAGTTATGATAAAATCTGTATCTGACAATTTCTTTGTTGATTTGTAACTCAAAAGTTTGCAGAGTAAATAGTGTGAAGAATCACAGCTTTTAAAAATTGCTATTCCATATACAGACTATCTTTACAAATACATCAGTGCCTTATACTTATGCAAAGTATAAATGAAAGCTAGTTTTTTCTTGTACCTGACAAAGATCATATTGCTTTAGGAATGACATCTAGATAGGCCATCATTTCTTATTTTATTATCAGATTATCCAAAATCATTAAAAAATTGCATTATATAATACTACAAAGTAAAACCAGATGTAGAACAAAAAAAATAAAATAAGCGTTTAGATTTGGAAGTTGAGTCAGCTTATAAGCAAGCTTTGTAGATTTTTTTCCTCAAGATTTTTCTTCTCAAAAATTTTCAGGTTTTATTCTGATTAGCAATAAACCTGGTGGGATTGGCTTATTTTCTTTCACCTGGGGAATTGGGGTTACAATGAGGAAAACAAAAAAAAAACCCCAAAATCCAAAACAACAACAACAAATCCCATACTAATTTTACCAGAAAATCATGGGTTTGGCCAGTTTTACATCATGTTTCTTGAAACTGTAAATGAAGCCAGTACCTATTATATCATATTCCCATCTGAGAATCCAGACCACTTGTGGACATGCCAATATCTAGCAAAAGCTCCTAGGTGTGTGATCCTACTCTAGTTACATTCCTATACACATTGTAGGACTACATATATTTGATCAATTCTCAGATGAAGTTAATTCTTCACTTTAATTCTAATTTAAAGTTGGTTCATGTATGTAAAGAAGGAGCTCATGTTATTATACTTGCAAAGCTGGAATCACTGTTAGTTTAGATAAACTGCTTCCTTGTTTATTGAAATATTTTGTGAATATTCCAGACTGCTAAAGGAAGAAAGTAGCCAGAGGCAATCAGATGGACATGGGCTGAAGTAATGTTAAGTATGCTGTCTATGGCAGTCTGACTATTCATAGCAATGGCAGTGCAGTACGAATGTTTTCTTTTAAAAGGAACTTTAACACACATAAAGTGAGGACTTTGCAAAACAGCTGTTTGGTAGAAGGCCTGGAGATTTTTATTGCAGCAGCAGGCATTTAGTAGTGTCAACAAAAGAGAGGAGGTAATAGGAAGCAACACTTCTGACTCCAGGCCTTCAGCAAAGACAGCGATTTCCTGAATTGCAACCATGGAAGGTTAAGATGTTACTTAAAAGAAAAGCAAAGAAAGTCTTCTGCACAATATATAATATAACTGCAAGTCTTCTCCTTTAAGAGGATTTACTCCATGGAGGACTTACATTGATACAGATACACTGGCCGATTACAAAATAAAGTTTATACACTTTTTTTTTTCAATTAGGCAATGCCACACATGCATAAGGATTAGAAACATGTTCTAATATTGCAAAGTAAACTATGTGAACAAAGAAGTCAACCTGCAGTGAGCTAATATGCTGAAACAACATGAAGAAAGGGACTCACGTAACACCTCACCTTTCTGCTCTTTTGTTTTCCCCAATCCCCAATACTTGTCCCCAGTACGTCAAGGAAAAAGAGTACTAGTTTAGCCAAGGCTTAAAGCATACCCCTAGCATGATTTCCTGAAGAAATGTAGAAATAAACGCAATGAAGAAGAACCTCATTAGGCTTTAGCACTAAATTTAGTAAAGATAGGCCATGATTCTAATATGTCCTACATTAGGAAAGGTAGGATATTCCCATGAATTCTATCTAGCAATTACAGGGTGGGGCTTTTGAGAATACAATGAAATGTACTGAAAAATAAGTATTTCTTTGGCAGTATTCTTCCTTGCACAGTTTTCCGCTTAAGTCAACCCCAAATATGTTCCTCTGTGTCTCATGAAACAGATATGAATTACAGTATGCAGATCTTGCCACAAACTAGTTATCTGGTTTCCATCTATAGGTAGCAGGAAAGCAAAAGTTAAAGGTCAACAAAAGGGTAATAGAGAAGCCAGTTCACTGTTCAAATATGCATTTCTGTGCAGAATTCTTTTGACTGTCAAGCTGAGTATTTATATATCCTTGTAGAGAGCAAGGGATGTAACAATATAGGCACTTTGATTTTTATGGTGAGGAAGCCTGCCTGTTGAGTACAGAGCAGAGAGTTTATGTGTTCAAAGGGACATGTTACTGTTTTTCACACCTCTGGAAGAGAGGCAGCTTGCTACAGCTCTAGTTTGCTAGGAACTTAATTGATGGAGTACTTTCAGTTTCCCCTTTGATAATCTGCTCCCTTGAGAACAAAATGGTGGCATAGAGAGAGAAGAGTATATTTATTGTTGTTTACTATTTTTGTTGTCATCATACTTGAAGGCACATAAGAGCACAGCTCTTACTTCACGCAGAGCAGCAAACAACAAATCAAAACTGAACTTTTCCCCAAAGGATCCAAATTCAAGTACAATTCATGCACATTTCCTATATGCCTCAAAATCTCTTTTCCTTTTCCAGCATTTTAATACACACTTCATTTTCTTCCATTAAGCAGGAAACTTTGAGGCAGATACATAGAAATGCATTGCACAGTGGCATTCTGTGGTAAACGTAATGTGTTACTAGCGGGTCTCAATCATCAGATCCTTTCAGTCCCAGAATACATCATAGCATGAAAGCTGACAACACTGAGGAACAACAACTAAAAAAGAAATAAAAGTAGCAAGTCCTTCAAAAATAAATCTTAATAAAATCTAATTTTTCCATTTGTTTTAGAAATTTTTAGGTGAGAAGAAGCCAGGTGTGCATACAGAGATGCTTGCGGTGGGTTTGATTGCTCTTTCTTTCTGTCTTTTACCATATAAACATAAACAAACAGGAATAGGAGAGTTACATACATCTCATGCATGCAGCTGAGAGCAAATAAGAACTCTGCCAGTTGGATGCAGTTCTAAATTTCCTAAGTCTGCAAAACTGAAGCAGTAACCTTATGAGGCAGTCTGGATTTGGGAAATTGCCAATCCAGCACAAATCATGCAATATTGTGCGACTAGCCAGTTTTACACTGTTCTGGTTCAGGGCTATTGGGAGTTTTTTCCTTGCTTCTACATCACTGAGTGCAAAAATGGCAAAAAAAAGTGAAATAAAAGGGCAAGGATATCAAACACTTTTTTTAAACTTCAGACACTGGTTCACATTAGGTTTGAACTGGGGCATGAGGCCCTGGTTATAATCTTATTTCATCCAAGCCACTGAACTTAATTTTACATAGGAATAAAAAACATGCTTGAAACAGAAATTATCAATGTGTTCTCTTTTTCATACCTGCTCAGATTGTTAATCAGCAACCATATCCATATTTTCTAGCTCTTTCTTCAGTGAGAACTCAGTCATGAGGATTCCTTATCTCATAAATTTAATGATAGGATATTCTAGAGGACTCAAATTTGGCATGGGTTTGCTCAAACTGCAGCTGGTTGAATAACTTACTAATTTCTACTGAGATGTATTATTATTCCAACGTTGAACACCATGGAAGACTGTCACTAATACATGAATTTAAAACATTGTGGGGTTTCAAAATTCCTTTAAAAGCTGTACAGTTTTATGAAGTGATATATTCTTGTTTCTGCTTTTTGAAACCTCCATTTATAATTCTATGATAGAAGTTGAGAGAATTATGGGCTTTTGTTAGAATTACACCAGATGGTTGATGGAAACCTGGAGATACATTATCATTTGCCACAAAATTCCTTTAGACTTTTCCATATTGATATCAAGCAAATGTTACTAATCCTTCCAGTGCCGCGCTCTTCAGTTACATCAGACAGCATACAAACAGTACTTCAAAGAGTATGCCAATGTGTTCTAGTAAGGAAAGAGGGTTTCCGATGGTACTATAGCCTCAACCAGGCACGACAAGGAGAAAGAGTGACCTCTCCCGGCAAATGGTAAATCTATAGCTGTTTTCTAAGAGAAACGAAAGGAAGGAAGAAGGAAGAAGGAAGGAAGGAGTTACATTTGAACAAGTTTCAGTTTTTTCAAATGTAAACATTGTTCATCTCACAAGAAAATTCGAATCCCCACATGAATTTGGGAGTTCAGTAATGATGAGCAGGCAATGAGATTATAATATAGTTTGGTAAAGTTTAATGATGATAATTATTAATAAAAGCAGCTAACATGCCCAGAAAAAGTTTTCTGTTGGGCTTTGTGTGATCATTTGGCCTAATTATTTTTTGATGCCTTGCCCATCAAATAATGAATGTGCAGCTTGTGAAATGTCAAATATAATTAGAACAAATAAAGCTGTTGCATGAACATCCAAAAGACTCCCATAACCATTAGAAAGAACTCTCTTCCCAAGAGCCAATTTACAAAGCAGTAGGGGCAGACATTTTACAGGTAGGAAAGCTGGCACACAAGTAACAGACAATGCCTTTGAAGTCAAAAGTGCTTTAGAGATTACAGACAGGTAATAATGCTCTGTGCCTTGTTAAACTTACCAATTTAGGGATCTTATCAAAGTGCCTTAATTTCTCTGGGTTCAGTTATAATATGGGGCCATATACAATAAAATTTTCATTAAACCATGACAATGATCGAAAAGTATTCAGAACAGTATTTTTGTACTCTTAAAGAAAAACACCAGAAAAAAGAGTTACTATTCTAGGTAGACAAGAAGGCACAGAATTTTGCCAAAAGCACAAAGGAAAATCAGGATGTTTAAAATGGATACACTTGGATTCCTGTGATTATGTTTTCTGACAAATAATTCTTGCCTTCAAAATTATCTCTGGGGCCAATGATTCTGATTCTTAACAGGAACAGGGAAAGGAGGCCAAACGAAAACAAGAAAAAGGGGTATGAAGGTACAATTTTTCCATTAGAGAAGAATATTAAACACTTCCTACTGGAAAAATACTATGAAACAAAAATGTGTAATGTTAACAGAAATTTTTGCAATATTTTCCTGTCACATCATAAACCTCTTAGTTTAGATCATGAACTGGAGTCACAGAACTTCAAAGCTCCAATTGAAAAAATTTCCTTAATACAAATTATTTAGGTGTTCTGCTGCCTGGAGCTAAGAAAGCAGCATTCAAAACAGCACAAGTAGCAAACACCTGCAGATCCTAGCTGGCTAAAGTATGTGGATTCATGAAGAAGTAATCGATCTCTTCGTGCACAGCAAAACCTACCCTGGCCCACAGCAAGCAATAGAACACAAAGGAAAGCTCTGACCAATTCAGGTATTGCACTACATGCCATTATGCAGTGTTGTGCAGAGAAGTAATCGCAATTGCAAAAGTCATCTAACTATATGGTTAATCCCAAGACTGTGAAGTCTTCTGTCCGCAACTGTACCTTGGGCGAGCTACCAATATTTTACCTTGTTTTTCAGAGCTGCTAGAAAGTAAAAATGAATACACCATCCAACCTAAAGAATATGGACACAGCAATCAGCATTCATTCAAAAATTGTTAAAAAAAATTATATAAACCAGTCATAGCTGACAAGAGGTACAGACTGATATTGCTGCCATCAGCAAAAACTATAGCTAAACCACAAGAGAATAAATTTCACTGAAAGCAATCAATCAAATGCAAAATCAAATAAGGAAACCATATTACTTTCATGCTGCCGAATAAAGCCTATCAAGAACAGAAAGTTCTAATGTAGGGTTGTGTGCTGAAACCAGCTGTGATTCCTACAACACTGAGATCCAGGAGGGATGGGGGAAGATCATCCCTGTAATTTGCAGTTGCCAGAATAAAAGTTAAGCCTAGAGGAATAAGGGATGCTTGGTACTTATCCAATTTTCCCATTTCTGAAATTTGAAGATTCTGATATCAGTATTCTGATAATGTGCTATTCAGCTTTGTCTCTTCTCTGTAACTGAAGAGAGATTTTCAAAGTAGAAGTGACTGTTCAGCTTTGGTTTTTACTGTCAATGGAGTGTTCTGAATCTCTTTAGTTACACAAAATTAACATATCATTATATTAACTTATGTTCCCATGTTTTTCTTCTCATTCCACACTCATTATTAGGAAATAAGCATTCAGGAGTTAAAGCTATTTGGCAATTGTGTGACTGCCTAGGAAAGAGGTTTCTCATAGCTCAAAATAAATATTTCTCCTAAATAACTAAGCTAGTCAATGTTCCCATGAAAAAGTCACTAGATTGAATGACCTGAATGGGAAGATCCACTTTACAGAATATCCTACATTTTGAGTTCATCAGAGAGAAGAAACTGCTTTCCCAAATACCTGAAATCATGCTCTGGCACCGTTGTTTCTTCCATATGTTTCTGTGGTTTTTTGCTTACTTTTGATCTGAATGATGGTATATTTTTCAGTGAAGCTATTGTGGCAAATTTCAGCACTCCCTTTTTTGTATTTAAAATGCAGAATTTTTAAAACACACACACACAGTCTTTCCAATAAGATTGTTCAAAGCAAGCTTTTTTGTTTGTCTGTTTGTGGGATTTTCTTTTAATCCCAGCAAGGAATAAAATAGGCAACAGATTTTTGGTAGGTTTTATCAAAGTAGGAATGAAAAGGCTAGAACATTATCTGTGAAATATCATAATTCATTTCTGAGATAATTACAAAAATTTTGCCAGGCACTTGGGTAATTCCAGATTCCCTAAATACATACAGATGGCTGTATCTGAGCCACTGCACTTTGAATTTCAAGGAAAACTGCCTCTGTTTGCTTCCAAATGCTGCTCACAGAATATATTAAGTATCAGATTTCAGATGCCTCTTTATTTAATAAAATGACAGAGACAGTGCATTCCAGCAAAATTCTGCACTTAATGGCCACTTTAGGTATTCAGTGCTCCTCACAAAATGATTAGATGTATGTAAGGTAATTTTTACAGTAAAACCAGTCTCTGCTATTTGAAAAATGTACAGAGATGAAGAGCTTTTCACTTTGCAGCCAAGACAAGGCCATTATATCACTAGTCATCAGTCCCTGCAGCAACTGAAAACGTGGAAAGGTAGACTGTCATCATATCTTTCTGTGGGGCTGCAAATGAGGAACAAAACCTGGAACCAGTCACACTTACCAAATACCAACATCCCTTCAGGATTTGGAGAGGCCCTATCACTGCAGCTGGGAAAGGAAAAACCATCACCTGGACAAAAATGTGGAGTACAGAGTTAGACTTTTGTGCCAGCACAATTCTGAGGAGCATATTCAAAGGTGTGAAAATGCCACAAACTTTAGGGGTCAAGCTCAGACATGATCCTGATGCTAGAGAGACATTTTCAAAGAGATGTGTTAAAACTGGAAAACAGCTGTCCTCATTCAGGAGGGGATCACTTAGTTCAGTGAGAAACTCTCCTCCACTGCAGTACTTCTTCACAAAATTTTGTTAAGAATGCAAAGTAGCTGCACAGACCACATTCAATAATAGGGCATCTGACTGCAGCAACTGTTGAGAGGAAAAGTTATACCATAATGAAGTTTAAACAGTCAAGATAATCAGGTCTGCCTGATTGACTTCATGTCTTGATCTTCCACCTCATCAGAAGGGAGCTCTCAAAGTTAAAAATCAGTCTTAAAATATTAATCTATTTCATTAATGCAACACCTGTGAAGGGATACATTTTATTCTTCTGAGAAGGCAGTTACAGTTGAGCTTTTCTTTGTCTCCTATAAGACCAGTGTATCATGACCAGGCAGAGCAACTCCAACCCTTGCCCAGATGGCTGGATGGGTAGACCAGGATCTCTCAATTCATATGTGAAGACTTATTTCTAACGAGTGGCACATTCTAGCGTATTCTATCAGTTTTAACCTACACCAGACTCTGGAAAAGGTAAACCATGTCTTGCTGCAGTATATACCTTATCTTTCTCATCCCTAAGGCAAGAATGCAAATGTTCAGTGGGTGGTAAGTGGCTAAATTCATTAGTGGTTACAAAATATGTTGTTATCCTCAACTGGAAAGCTCTGTGTAACTGCAAAATCATGTATTATTTGCTTTGGCAGTAATACTTCTATTTTTAATCTGGCAGTGAATAATTGGCAGTTGCTTGCCAAAGATAGTCAGCCAAAAATAATAGTCATCAATGCCAAAAGAAAACTAGAGCAGAATAACTGATTATTTAATCACAGTAACTATTTTCATATAATGGATTAAATATTTAAATAAAGTATATGATGGAAAAGAGAAAAACTTAAAAGCATCCATGATATAAGCCTTGCTAGTAATGAAATAGTTGTGAGAAATTACAAGTATTCTACTCTATGTGCTGAGCTGCAATTATATTTCTTTTTCTCCATTCATGCTTATCACCCCACTGTGCTGTGGCACACGCTCACAAAAAAAATGCCAGGCAACCTCACAAAATGGAGGATGCTCACTGTTTTCCTCAGTCCAGATTCTGAGCTTAGTTTAGGCTGATGAAACATTCAGTCACTTCACTTTGTCTTTTAATGTCATTAATTTGTTTAAATCATTTGTTTGTCATCTAATTCATCTGTTATGAGGAATCACTTTAAAAACTGAAATAATTCATTTGTACCTCGAATTGCTATGAAAAATTAACATTACCAAGAAAAAAACAAAACCAAAAGTTCAAACCAGACTGGTTTAGAACCGTCTGCTTAAGATTATACAGAAATCCAATCAGTTACATTCTCTGCTCAGACTGAACCTGCACCAAGTTTCCCAATAACTTCCTAAGAAGGTTTTATTTAATCAAGAACAAGTTCCATGGAGCCTCAAAGGTCACAGTTTCGAAGGATTACCTGACCTAGACTTTGTATAAAGCAGATGGCTCTGCTTTATGGCAATTAGTAAGCAGGAACCGTGGTATCTGGTTATATCTTCTGATTCTCTGTTTATATGAAGTTATGTGAAACTGGAACCTCTTTGAAAGTCAAGCTGTGTGGAAACCATTTAAAACTATTTCATTTCTAATTACAGGCTTGATAAAGCCATTTTCATGCAAGAGTGGGATTAATGCAGAGACTGTCAAACTTCTAAACATCCATCGATTGGTAAGTGGTCTGACTGTTTCAAAGGCTATCACTAAGATAACCTTGACATGGGGAGTGGGAATCTCACTTTAAAGAAAAAGTAAAACTCACCTACAAAGTTTAAGTCAATCTGAGCGTTCATCTAGTTCTGTCTTCAGTGCAACTTCAGAGTGCAAGTGGTGGTTCCTAACTGATTCTGTTTCCTTTAACATTGCATATTTATTACCAAAACCAGAGCTTGAAAATATTGTTTTCTTACTCCCTGACATTTCCCATCACCTACCAGGATAAATGAAATGGGAAACTAAACTGAATTTTTAAGCTAACTCTTACTGGCTTCTCACAGAGATGCAGTCCCAAAGTGATGGACCCCAAAAACAATGTTATTTTCCCCCAACCTTAAGGCCTGTGTATGTGGTCAGCTGCACATCATCACACATAGCATATGCCAGCTCTGCCACAGCTGGCGTGCAACATGCCTGCACAAAAGGAATGAAATCACACTGGAGTATCACTAGGCCACATTCCTAGAACTATGAGCATTATCTGTACTTACTGTTTTATTAGTTCAGACTAACACAGATGGAACAAATGTATGACTATCTTTAGCTGATGATGCAAGCACATCCTTAACTACACAATCAGCACACTAAGCACTCTATCTTCCACTCCTCATTTCTCGGCTTCTCATAGCCTGCTACACTTTGATGAACTTAGGAATCAGTAACACAGTAGTATCACTGCCGTACAGAGTGGGAAGTTTCCCTTGCAACAGCGTAAAGTATCTCTGTGTTTTCTTACCACAAATCTTAGGTTTACCTTCTGAAGGAAACAAAAGACAAAACAGCATTAATTGTAGTTTTATGAGAGTTATGTATGGAGTAAGTGGGAGGCTGTAAAAATTCAAATTGCCTTTTGTCACAGGTGTAGGACATCCTTTAAGTAGGTTTCAGATATTTCCAAGCAATCAGTTATGTTTCAAAATCTAAAGACAAAAATATTTAGAAATCAATCACTGATCTCAAATATGCTCTTGTATCATTGTATGTTTTTAAATGGATTTCAGGAAAGAACGTGCAATGAAGACGATAAACTGATTTTTATAAAAATCACATACACATCTATAAAAGAACATCAAATGTTTGTTTGAAGTCTGAAAATTATTCTGGGAAAAAGCAGTTCTACAGCTGCAGAACTGCTATAACATAAAGGAAAACCATTAGATGATCGCATCCCAGTGACATCTGAAATAATTTTAAGAAAATACATTAAAAAATCAACCCTAAAAAATGTTTCCACTAGACTTGCACTGTCCAGTACAGTGAGGATTTTGTACAGACCTAGACAAAGTGGTTTCCCAGTTTAATGATGGAGATGTGCCAACTAAAAATCTGAGCAGGTAAGAACTGTTTTTTACTACTGCTGCAGAGTAACTGCTGACATCCCTTTGCCAATTGACGTGAGTGGCCTTAAAGAAATTTTTAATTAAAAAGGCCCTGACAAACATAACTTTATAAACAATTGGAGATTAGCATTCTTACTGCTTCTTGGGGCCAGTTTCTGTTACACTCGTAGACATGCAGAAATATTTTCCTGTTCATGTAGTTTCACTCATTTTTCTGTATCTGATTATGAGCCCACTGGAAGCAGCAGGAGTGAGGGGAAAAACTTCCTCTGCAAAAGCAACAAGGGGCTCTCCATCAGGCCTTATAAGACAAGTCCAGCACCAAGTGAAGCCTTCCCAACAGCATTAGGGAATGTTAATTATAGATGTCATTAGGACACACAGGTGAAATGTAGAGCATCCTGAATAGATGGCTTCATGATACATTGTGAGAAAGGCACCAAGAGTAAATAAGATCTGATGAATAAAACAGGTCCAGGAAAATTTTGGACAAACACAGAATTTAAGTGCTTCTACAATGTAAACAGTAAAATGTATTCCTAACAAATATTAAAGACAGAAGACAGCTTAGAAGTGTGCTGAGGGAATAAAGAAAGATGAATGTAATAACTGTGTGATCACAATCCATATTATCAATACAACTATAAAGGCTGGTGCTGATTCTGAATTCCACCTAAGTTGCCTGAAAAGTACACAGAAGTTCCAAATAAAACCTAGAAATCTAATTCTGATCTTCTTGTATTTCCATGTGTTGTTATTTCGACATCATCACAGAAAACATGGGCATATACAAGGCACCAAATTTGGTTGAGTAGTTTCTCCTGAATTAGCAAATGTAAGCTTTCCTGACATCCTGTTGGCTTAAGGAGTTCTCTTGAATTAGTCTCAAAAGGAGTAATGGTAAGATTTCCTTTCCACAATGTGTAGCAATCAAAGTGCAACAACAAAACCCAAACCCCTCTATCACAATATTCCTAATTATGAGAAAACATTATCACTGTTAACTAGGACACAAGAACACAGTGCTCCAATCCAAGCACAGAACTAGACAGTGGAAAAAAGCTGAGTTGTGGGTTGGGAGAAAAAGAGAGAGAAGGATTTAGCATCTGGCTGGTTCAGGAGAACCAAGATGGCTGTAATACTGCCCTGATGTCAGGTTTAAACATCTGCAGTTCATCATCTTTGTATACAAAGTAACTCACATGCACTGTGTCCCATCTCTTTACTCAGCCTGGCACTTCCCTGTTCTTTTTGACATTTTGAGCTCTTTAAAGAAAGAAGGCACTGTCAGATTTTGAAAAGTGCCTGAAGATGGAAACAGTGCTTTTGGGAGACTGATATGGGAGTCAGCTTTCTCTAGAGGACTGCACATCCAGTACTACCTGTAGATACCTGAAGGACTTCACACTCATCATCTGTGCCTTCTATAATATGGAGCATAAATGCTGACTCTAAATTATGAGTCTGCCAGCAATTGAATACATGTGCTCTTTCTTCCTTTCTAAGCACTCCCATGCAGTCATGCTGATCTGAGTCAGCAGTGCTAGTTGTATGGTAATGATACTCAGGTGCTTAAGTGCTTACAGGCCCAGGAACAAATTTGGAAAGAGACTAAACAACTTTGATAAGGGATTTAAAAAAGAGGGAATATTACAGCGGAAATTGCAATCAGGACACAGTTGGGAACTGAATACTTTCCTTCTTCTAACACTGCCCTCCTGGATGTTGGAGACAAGGCACGTTGGTTACTTGGGGGACAGGTAAGTTAACAACAAACATACATACTAGCAACCTGACATATTTTTGATTGTGGAAGGTCAACATAGCTGAAAGTCACAGCATCTTGACTAAAGAAGGGATGAAAACGACAACAGGTTCAAAACCAGAAAGAGCAACAAAAGTGAAAAAACATAATTTCGAATGGTTGCTGAAGGCTATATTTAGGTCTACCTCATTGAAACAAAAAAATATATGCGCCCTTAAATCATAGTTAAATCTTAAGGTGAAGACACAGATCAAGATGCTCAGCTGCTGAAAACGAGAGTAGTCAACTTCAGTGACAGTTTCATGACAGCAAGTCAGTATCTTGCCTTTATGCCTCTTAAAGTAAGTGAATCTGGCCAGAATATCACTTATAAAAAAAAAAAAAAAAAAGAAAATAACTAAGATTAGGTGTATTTCAAAGGTAACTTTTAATTTCTTAAAAGGACAGATACTTTTTCTGCACGATTTTGTTAAGAAATAGTCTTTCAAATAGTATTTGAAATTTCCCTCAAAAATTCTTTGAAGAATTATACTATTAGGTTATTGTATTTGTTCTTACATAATTTCTTTAAGGAACAGATCAGCAAATTTTAAAACCATTTTATGGTAAACTGTACTCTTCATTTTACATGGCACAACGAGAATGGAGTGGTCTTGCAGAATATCTGTCCACCTAAACACTCTTTAATTCTGATATTAAAATTGAGACTTCAGTAGTGTTTTCAGCTGCTGTCTCTGGGTTCGAATGACCAATGTATTAGAGTCTGGTAAGAAAAGAAATTCCCTTTCTGCCAGCACAAGTCTTTACCCGTGTAAATTAAAACCATGAAATTCAGAATCCTTGACATAGTTTCAGTAATATTTAATTCTGGATTACTGAAACAAGTTAACAACTTTAAACTGTTTCACTCAGACACATTAAAACACATATTGTATTATTTTACAAAGAATAATTAATCTAAATGCTAACATAAGATTTACATCGCATTAAAGCAAAATGTTCTTCAGTTTTAAGTTTCCTAAGAAGGATCAGAATATGTACAACTAATACGCAAAAATAAGTGATAGCTTGCTTATAGTTTGTATTTTTTCTGCATCATCTTTTAAGGCAAATTTTTATAGGGTGAAATTAATGGACCCCAAAATTAACCCATCCCAGTTAGTAACAAACACTTAACAGAAATCTTAGAAACAAGTAAAATACTACTAACTTCACAGCATAGTTAAGGCAGAAATGTGGGGGTTTACCTTTTCTGTTTTAGTTTGACATTCTTCCTCAGTATCAGCTTTCTTTTACCTTGGTTGTTTTATTATTGTTAGGAACTACACACTGAGACTTCTGCACTTAAAGAATTCATTATCTATGCTCCTGAACTGATGCTAAATAAAATGTGACATAAAGCCTTACACAGTTTCTCTTTCCATGTTCAATGCAGTCACAAAAATGCACTCAAAGTAGAATAAGCTTTGAGAGAAATGTCAGCCAAAGGATCTCTTTATTGAGACTTCAGGTATCTCTCTTCATGACTAAAATGTGAATGCTAGCGGGTCAGGAAGCAAGAACTCATTATTCAAACAGTACAATGACCACTACTCAGCCACTCTCAGTACATCCGTAAGTGCTACCTCCATAAGTATTCTTTTTGACACTTAAAGATGGCCCAAATCACTCTGATGAACATTGGGGAATTAATCTATCAAAATACATGACAACTGAATTAACATGACTGTTATCTATGATAGAAAAAGTTAAAAACATCTCTGTAAATAAATCTCAGAAGAGTAAGAGAGGCCACAAGACCAGACTGATTTGAAAACTCTGATTTGTCCAATTAGCACAGTTTATTTTTGCTATTTGTTTTCATGCCTTTCTGGGCTCTGGCAAGGATCATGGGGTCCACTGCCAAAATACTTCGAGAAGATTGTATATACTACTTGATTGGGAACAAGATCTAAAAGAAATATCTCAGAGAAGCTGCTTCTCTTGAGATTTTTCTACCTAGCTCTGTTATTTCATAAGAATATTTTTCCACAGTGTAGGAATTCAACTGGGCACAAGAATCTTCACCAAGTTAAATAAGATTTAGAAGATTTTCCAAATTCTTCAGACAAACCAAAATTAATTGGTTTGCGTTTCCTCAAGCATTCATGCAACAGAAATGTAGTAGTTATATTTCTTGCTTTGCAAAAACAAATGCAATCAGGTTTTAACAGACAACTCACAGTAAATGAACAGAAAACAGGAATTGAAGCCACTAAAAAAAAATTGGAATGTAAAGAAAATATTACTTGAAGATTATTGCAATATTCCAGATGGGGTTTATGTTTTAGAAAATTAGTAGCAAAGTGCTAGTTAGCATCACTGTAAGTGGGAATGAATGAGAACTGATTCAGAGAAAAAGTCTCAAAATCACCTATACTTCTTCCCATATGAATTTTCTTCTACCACCTCTTCGCATAAAACTGAGTCCAAATTACTGTAGACTTAATAATATATGACAGAACATAGCCTAAGGTGATACAAGAGCAGACTGAGAGGAAGGCAAGTACTGCAACTCTATCCACACAAGCACATTTTTAAAAAGCAAAGAGTATTTTTCCATGATTCAATGACCCTATACATTTTGGCAAGATGGAGAGTGATCTCTGAGAGAATGAGATACAACCAGTTACCTCTCTTACACATACCAGCTCCGTACTCCAGGAATGAGACTAATGCTGTTAGAAACCTCCACAATAAGGATGCTTCCCCAAATTTTCTAAACCTAAAAGTAAAAAGAAATCAAATTTGTTATTGGCTTTTGGGCAATTTAACAAGGAACTGTGCACGGAATTTTCACACATTGGTTATCACCTATCTGATGTTAAAGCGCAGGAGTAAACCAATGCTGTATCAGGAGCTGTACAGAATCCAAGAAATACTCATATACAGAGTCATTTCATAGTATACAAAAAACCAGGCATAAATAAAAGCAGTGTAAAATGCTCATTAGCACAACATGCTTCCACAGTACCACTGTCACTTTGCCTCAGGCATATTTAAAGTACAATATCTTTAGCAGTGAGATACTGAAAAAATTGCAAGGACATCATTGATCTGACAACACTCCTGCTACTTGCTTAAGTTTCTTTGCACTCCATCAGCAGAATCTGTACCATTTCTCCTTCATGGCTTTACCCTTTGCCTTTCTAAATCCAGGCTCCCTTGTTCTCTGCCTATAGCATTAACACTAGTCACACAAGCCAGCCACAAGGATGACAGGGATGCAGGCTCACAAATACTGATTGATGATGCACTTCCTAAGAAAGCAGAAGCAAGTAATAAAGATGACCTTAAGACATGATTTATGTGTGTTTGGCAATTCAGACACAAACTCATACTGCAGACTAGCTAGAGACAGAGGCATGAGAAGAGCAGATGTTGGGGATCTATCGAAAAGTCTTGCTCAAAGCAAATAACTGGTTGCAGCTCAAGTCAGAGACAGTGGAATATGGAATAAGTGCAGCATCAGAACTAGATGAAGGAATATAATTAATTTTATTTTGTGGTTGTTAGAACTAAAAAGAATAAAATGTTCTCAACTTGGAAAAAATACTACTTCTGATGAATTTTTAAGAAAAGAAACTTTGGAAAAATCAAATTGAAATATTAGCATAACCTCACATATGTATATCCTCAACACTGCCCCTCCTCAGTGCCTCTCATCTTCAACTGAAAGTGTTATCTTCATTTTGGTAATCTTTGCAAATCATGAGAACTGGACAATACCTAAGCTTTTATTTCTCTGTTTTAAAATTAAGAAAAACATGGAACTAGCCTGGATTTTAATGTCACAAATGGTATTTACAGAGAAGTTTTTTGTTTCACGGGTTTTGTTTGTGTTCTTTTGATTTTTTTTACTGGCAATCCAAGATTATTGAACCTGGAAAAAACTGACACCCAATCCCACATTTTACCATATTGTACAAAAACATATTTAGGGACTAGAGAAAGCAGGCATAAAACAGTATTTACCAATACTTATTTACTCGTTTATAACATGTTCTTTGATCTTTTCCTCCAGTCTGGGGTCAACGGTCACTCATATTCTTTTTAGTTTGGCTCATACCTCCAAGCCAACAGGAATTATGATACAAAATTTTTGCTTTAGCAGTCCAAGACCACAGAGGACTCCTTTGATTTTTTTTTAAAACAAATTAAAAAGAAAGCAAAAAAAAGGCAAAAAAGACCCCAAACTTATCTGCCCCCTAACAGTAAATGAACTAGGTTTTTTTCATGTAAAAGTGTACGAATGGTAGCTTTATCTACTCCTCTTTGGGTATAATAATGAGATCTTCAGAGTACTCAGGAAGCCAGAACATAGTATCCATAGCAAGAACATCTACACAAACTCACAAAAATGTGGGGCAAAAATGGTTCTGACTTTTCTGGCTTCTTCTTCAAAACTTTGACCAGGTGACCACAAAGGTTTGTGCAGAATTCTCAGCAAAGTACTCCTTACAGTGTCCAGCAGACAAGGCTCTATCCATTTCAACAGCAACAAAATGTCCAATGGACACTCTCCACATATGTAGGGCAAACAAAAATCTGATGTCTTTATATGGAAATACAAAATGGTCTACATGTTGATTTGTTTTTATATAGCTCTCAGTTTACTGTGTGGTCCAATATGAAATCCTTATTCCTGTGAAATAACTGTTTTCTGATCTCTCTCCAGAAAGAAACCCAGAGAAACATTTTTATGGCTAGAACAAATTACAAAATATTTCATCATGCCTTAATATATGCACATTTGTAAGACAAAGGATTACTTAAACCAACTCTTTCATTCATCTAAATTTTATTGTGCCCAGCAGAAATGGTATTTTTCCTATCTAAAAGTAGTGTCGCACAAACTGTTTAGTTTTCGTTTAATTGAAAAAACACAACCCGCTTTTCCTACAACCTATTTTTACCACATATAGATATGATACATATGCCTAATCATTGTTATTTGCTTTTAATTTTTCAGTGTAAGAGTTTTTAGCATTTCTCTGGTCTCAACTGCATGTGAACCAACCAGAGTCAATCACAACTCCATTTGATTGTATATCCCAAGGCAGTGATTTCTTCTTTAGTTACGCTGAGTGCTATCTCAATTAATCTCTATTTTTGTCTGCATTTTACTTGCATTTCGTCTTCCTCCACAATAATTTTTAATAGTGTAATCCCTTGACTTCAGGTGGAGTTACTTCTAGTTTTTATTCTGACATAGTCAAAGAAGAATCAGGCTTACATCTCTACAATTAGCTGAAAGTCTGTGGTAAAACCTCTTGGGAACTGTTTTGATGAAAGTACAGTAAGTGCATGACTTACCATTTTGGAGGAAGCAGAATCTTTAGAAGGAAGCATTGTATTTTGAAGGAATCATTATAATAGTATCTCATGAGAGCAATTCTTATCAATTGCAAGTTTTGCATGGCTTGGATTTATTAAAGTTTTTAATTTATTGCCTTTGCCACCATATGTAGTCTGTAATTTATGAAACACAAGACTATGCATTTCCAAAAGACATTCTCTGTAATCAGCTGCAAATTTAACATATTTAGCACAAAGAGATGTTTCCTAATCAGAACCAGCAACCTGGCCACTAACAACACTAGTATACAGACAAGCAAATAACAAAAGCATAGGTGCATCGATGTACACTAGCAGTAATACTGGTCAAAAAGATTTAGTAAGTTTTTTTGACTGTTTCACACCCTCCGCTCATCAGGAATTCAGAACACAGTCTGGGTGTTCTGAATGGACAGAGGAAGCACTTCCTAACAAAGCAGCTGTAGTCAGAAATGAGAAGAACAGGTCTAAGGAGCACTTCTGGGAGAGCAGAATTAATGGCTCACATCAGAACACTAGCCTGAGACTAGTTTTTCAGACTGCCTGAAAAAATGGCAGGAAATAAACACTTGCTGTGTTGTAATTCAGAAAACTCTTCATGAAGCAGATTATTGTAAGGGTGATGGGGTAATATTTTACCAAAGCACATTCACAGGTAACATTAATGCTAGCGGACTCCTTATTAATACAGAAGATACTCATAAAGTTGACAGGCTGCTGTACGGAGCCCATACAGCCTCAGGTCCAACTACAGGAATATGTTTTCCAACAAGTGAAGAAGTTACACACAAAAAAGGTTATGCCTTTCTGTTTCAGCAACATTCACTATTTTAAATAAAATAGAACAAAACAGATCTTAACAACTATTTCAGTTGTAAGGGATTTTCAGTGATAATCTAGTCCAATTGCCTGACCGGTTCAGGTTTCACCAAGTTAAAGCATGTCCAAAGGCATTGTCCAAATGCTTCTTGAAGATTGCCAGTCTTGGGACATCAACTACCTCTCTAGGAAGAATCTGACCACCCTCCTAGTAAAGAAATGCTTCCTGATCTCCAGTCTAAACCTATCCTGGTGCAGCTTGAACCATTCCTACATATCCTGTCAGTGGATACCAGAGAGAATTTTTTCTACCATGTAGCTGACTTCAACTCTTTGATTGCAGTTGTCTAAACAATGCAAAATTTCAGATTATTTTCATAATTACTCCTCCCAGCACAAGAGGTCACAGTGATTAGCGATTAGGGTTGTGGCAACATAAGCACAAACAGCACACACCTGGCTCTGATGCAGGGCCTCTACCAACAGCAGTCATACAACAGTATCAGAAAAGGTGAAATAGAAAAGACACAGTTTTTTACCAGACTGCATGCATCTCTTTGATACTTCCAAATGAGTAACTTTAAACTTTTCTTCCAAAATAGTTGTTTTATTTCTTTGTTCAATATGTGGCCTGATGGTGTCAACCAAAAGCCAGTAATTTTCCCTACCTTTCAGTTAAAAAGGATTTAATTTGTTTTTCCAAAGCTCTCCTAATATTCATTCTATTAGCCACCACATATGAACCATGGCTAGATCGAAGTCAGTCTATCCCCCAGTCCTTGCAGATATCAAATTTAACTGAAATAACTGAAATTTAACTGATTGAATTTGGTCTATTCCAATTAATATAACTATTTATTTTTTTACATTTACAGTAATTCTTAGTTACAGTGCAGGATTCTTAAAGGACTTCAACACTAGAATTAACATTTCATAGCAGGAGATGTAAAAACCAAAGTGAATTAACTCTTTCATAATAAAACAGGTCTTTCCCCTATTCCCTGTTAAAGAAGTCTTAATAAAAGAGTTTTTGTTACAGGACAATGAAAGAAAATGTAAGCAAAATGTAGTATTTCAGGGCTTTCAGAGCATTTATGAAATCATGTAACCATTTCTAGCATGTGTACTTCTGACAGCATTTCTCCTAAGTGTACTTCACCACTGTTTAGACAAGGTTACTTAATATGGTACCTGCCTAATGCTGTTCAGTCAGTTACATGACTCAGCTATGATGTTTCTGAGAGCTTTCATGACCTAGTAGTAACCTCACATTTGTTACCAGAGCTACAGTTTACAATCTCAGAAATATTGGAGCCTTGATTCTGGCCTCACTTGGAATTTTTTTCAAAGACAAAGAGGTCTGTGCACAGACTGCGCATAAACCTCATCAGTAACATGGAGCTTCTTTCTGAAAATAAGTTTGGGAAAAAGTATTCTTAGTAGACAGAAAACATTATCCTTTTAAAGGGAACAGTTTTTCAGCCTCCTCCATTGCAAGTGTCCATTAAAAGGAAAGCCATGATTTTGTAAACAAATCATTCAAATACTTAATATCAGGCCTTCCCAATCCCCCCAAAATCAAGACACCACAAACATAAGGAATGACAAATTCAATTAACACCATTCATGGTGAATAATTTAAAAACATAATACCTTTTTACCTTATTGCAAATAGCTAAAATTTCCATTAATCCTGTAGAGACTTTTGTACTGTATGTTGATAATAAACTCCATTGCATGACCCACAGAAAAGAACCTTGGGAGTCCTAAGTGGGAGTGAACATTAATACACAGCAAATCCTGCAGGCAGTGGAGCCTCACACCTGCTTTGTTTGAGCATTGCAAACTCCCACAGCTGTAAGCAGAAGTTAGGCAGTAACTCCAGCTATTCCAGGAGGAAGCCCCAGAATGCAAATTATGCATAATTAATACATTATCAATAGGTGCATGTTAAACTGTAAAAAGATTGCAGTGCACTACATGGGAGCAATATTTACGATCAAGCTTCAAATCCTTTACTTCCTTCTGAATTGTTTCTACCTCAATATACATAGCTTATCATGTTATCCTCTACATCAGCTGATTTTTTATTCTGCCTTATTATGAACTCATATTTTTACATCATGCAGCATAGCAAATTGAAAAATGCCTTTGTTTTTCTTGGAGGTACGTGAAGCATCCTATGTGAGCAGCAACTAGTCTGCACACATCTTCTAGATACAGTTTCGGTATGTATCCACAAGCACATATATTTTTTGGTGAGTTTGCAAAACTATGCATATTTTAAAAAAGCATTTTTCTTTGAAGGAAAAATGTGTTTTATTTGTAGTAAGTAAAAATATATATGCTGATCTAGTAATATCCTTAGGGAAAAAAAAGTTATACCAAATATGCTTACTCTATGTCTAGAGGAAAATGAAAAGACGCTGAAAAGTCTAGATATCTGAACAAGGGAATGTTTAATCTGCATGTAATGAAAGTACTTTACAACCTTCACACCACTAGCTCATGTTGATGGACAGGAAGCTTAGACTTTGAGTTGGACCTGGAGGAATGTAGTTAACTAAATCCATCCCCTTGCTTCAGAGATGAAAGCCACTTCCTATACCACATCATCTCTCTATGGCTTTCTTGCACTGCTGGCAGCCATTTCAATATTTCTGTGTGTCAGAAAGGCAGATTTGCATCTATGGTATAGGCTGGAAAAAAGTTATAAGATTCTCTAGTTTAAAACAAAACAAGACAAAAAAAAAAAAAAAAAAACAACAAAAAAACACAACATAGGAACACACACATATACATTAAAATTCACCTACCTAGTTGTAAAATGATCAGCCAACTTCTGTAATAACCAGAGAGGCTGTTTTGACAAATACACATGTATGAGTACCCTTTGTGCTCAAAAGTCACTGAGGTTCTCATTGGTGTGCTTTCTGAATCCCTCAGCTCAAGCTGAGTAACAAGGCAAAAATCCAAACACTTGACATTCACCTGACATCAACTGTCTGCACCAATCACTGCTTCTGGTTGATTTTAATATTTTCATCTGACTTCTGAGCTCTAGGCAATTCTTATTCAGGACTATTGCAGGGGCATCTGAAAACAACAATAGGCAGAAACAGCCTTCTCACCAGAAAGCTTAGGATCTTAAAAGCCGAAAGGACTGAAATTAAACATGATTATAGGACACAGTCAGGGGTTTAAACGCAAAAGGTGTGAGTTCTATTCTTGTTCTAGCCTTACTTACAAGACTATCTTACTTCATTCAGAAAACCAGAAGACTTTCTTTTTGGCACTGATGCCTTAAATACATGGATAAATTAGATATCATCTGTATGTAAAGTATTTTGTAGGAACTAATCTGCAAAAAAATTATTTTATACATAATTCAAACAGAGAAATTAATTTCAGCAATTATTTTTTCTAGCAAATATAGAAAAGTATTTTTCTGGAAAAATCATAATCTATACTTGAGCACATTAGACATATATCATAGTTACATAGTATGTTGATAGGACTATGGAGCAAGAGCTCCAGGTTGTCACTGACCAATTTTTCCTAATTTAGCAAGAATGGGTCTAAGAACAGAAGACCAATCTTAAGCCTACACCATTTTTATGCTAGCATCAGTTATACCTAACTATGAAAATAGTTAATGGTACATGAAATCTGTCCTCAAACTATAATGATTCTGGAAGAGTGACAGGATGAAACTGTTGACTCATTCTAGTACTGCTCTGTTGACTTCAGGCTCAATAATGTAACATAAAACCATTCTCTAGTGGTGGTACTGTCTACCACAATGTGTTGCTGAACTGACTCTTAACACTTTTGTCTCTTTTGTTGTTCTTACTGAAATGTTTTAGTGGCGATACTAACAATAAGTGAATTCTTACTAAATTTCAGGAGTTCCAATAGTATCTCTATATTCCCATGTTCTCTATAAATATGACAAAAAGTATTGCCAAAAAACAGTATTGCTGAAACACTTTCAAAAAAATGATATTTTTCACACAATTTAGATATATGGCATTCCAGATTTTGGAGACATGTATGTATTTTATTATTCTTTCATATTCAGCAGTGAAAAAGTAAAGTTGTAAAAAGGTAATCAAACATATGACATTTGTTACTCATCACCACTTCACTGAGATTCTGCCTTTTGTGAAGACTATGGAGTTTATAAAGTTCTATGGTAAAAGGGAGAGGCACATCTCTTCCAGGAAAATAAGCCAGAGAATGTAAAAGAACTGCATAACAACAGGAGTATTTCATTGATATACGTCACTCTCTGGGGATGGATTTGCAACCTTACGGAAAGAGATTGCATTGTTCAGATAACTATAATCAGCAGCCTTCCAAGCCCTGCTTACACTGACCCTGACCTGCAACCAGCAGTGCAAAAAACACATCTCCAGAAACTGCATGTTCAAGGCATTAACTTATGCATTACCTTTGTTATTTATAAGGTCAAAGGTTGGTTTCTTTAATTTGAGAGCAACCAGTGTGTTATGGTAACTAACACATAGTAAAGCTCT
>JBCJKH010017445.1:0-24373 GCA_039877255.1 Loriculus beryllinus
CATGGTTAAACTTCATGAGGTTGGCATCAGCCCACCTCACAAGCGTGTCAAGGTCCCTCTGGATGGCATTCCTTCCTTCCAGCATATCCACCGAACCACACAGCTTGTTCCAACCCCTCTGTCATGAGCAGGAACACCTTCCACTAGACCAGGTTGCTTAAAGCCCTGTCCAGCCTGATGAAGTCCTACAAAACTCTCGATGATCTTTAAATTGTTATTCTATTATTTTTATTTTTTGGGAGTGTAGATATATCGTCCTGGCCAAGCTCTCCTTGGTGGACATTCATCCACCTATTATCGTGGGCCTATTACTTTTTATTAGCCTGAGTCTACTGCTTGCTCTTTGCAGAGACTGTGTGATGATTGCAACATACACAATTTGCAAAGTGTTATTCTGCAGTAATTACAATTGTTGTAAAGTAATTCATGAGATCTATGGTTCCAGGTAACAAAACACAACTTACTATTCTCTGCTCTGCACTTAAGAATTTGTTAGGCAACAGTTGTGAAGGCCATGATAGTCTAACCACTCTACAAATAGGAACATAGTTGCAGTTTTGTCATCCACTTGTGGTCTATATGACTGAAGCAGACATTTCTAACAGCTACGTTAGCTATGTTAGAACAGCATGATTCCATTTCTGTAAGGACACTGTGGTAAATCTGATGAGTAATGTTCAGCTGTTGGCCTTTGGGCACCAGAAGACAAAGGGAGTGGTCTGGCTGGAAGTGACCTGTGGGAGGATGTCAGTCAGCCCGTTTCCATGCAGAATTCATTCTTTCTTTCCTGTACAGTATTACTTTCTATTACTCTGCTTCAAACAATCCATGAGAAACTTGACTTGTTAAACTTACCTGTTTCTCAGCTGGCAAAGTAACCTGACCTTACCTGTAAAATCATGTATTTGATGGGAATTTATTACATTCTTCAGACAGCAAATGAATTTTTCAACCAGCTCTGCTTAAAGTAGCACCTTTGTGATTTTACTCATGCCAACATTAATGTGGACCCATGTCCCCCGGAAGAGAGTAGAGCATCAATGAGTGTGATGGCATATAAACAGGTTTTCTCTGTGTATAGAATAATTTCCTCAGATTATGGGTATTGGTAGGCACTTAACCTGAAAGGCATGAAAATAAAGACCTTTGGTTGTAAAAAGATGAGTTTCTAAAATAAAACTATGTAGGTAAGTGTATGGAATACAATGAGAAGAAACTGTCTGAAAGATGAAGATAAGTATATGCATTATCAGTTACATAATTTATGAAATGTTTTATGTTATTGTCACATCTTTTCATTTGCTGTTTTCTGTCCAAGAAAGGAGTCTTAAGTATCTGTGGGACTCCTGGGCCTTTACCAACCTGAAAAGAGTTGGTGGCCCTAAGATCTTGTTTTCCAAAGGCAATTTCAGGTTTATGTAGAATGTATTAATTGATAGTCCCACATATTCTTGAACATAATCATTGGCTGGGAAGTTTTCATCCTGGGAATATTGTTTAATCAAAATATGCCTATGGAATTTTGTATTCCTGAATCATCATCCCATTTTCTTAAAAGCTAGCATTTCAATGCTAGATTAAGTAATGAAGTTCCCTTTTGGATGAAGCTCCCACTCAGTAATAGCGATATTGAGCAATGATTTTGTAGTGATAATAGATGCATTTGGAAGAATTAGGAAGAAAACTTACAGGGTAATTACTAACCAAGCTATAGTATGCCCAGAAGGCTCATTTTACCCTCTTATTCTGCAGGATGTCTTTTGTAACCACAGGTGTCAGAACTTCATGGAGCATTACAGATCATTTAACAATTTGGTATTTATATAATTAAAAAAAAAAAGCTTATTATGCCATCATAATTGTCATAGAAGGAGAACCAATGATAGTTCTTTTTACATGTGAAATGTACTTTCTGGATCAGCACACAAATAGAAAACTTAGGAAATCATTTTTCTTCACATTGCCGTCTAACACTTAACATGGTCCTTCTCCCACCTGCTTGGGACATTTTAGCCCTTGCCAAGGCAGGAAGTGTGTATTTCCTTTATTGAAGCAGAAAGTGATTGTAATTAGTGTATTGTGTGTGGCACTCCCCAGCGCTTTCCCTTTCCACAAAGGGAAGGAGTTTAAGATAAACAGCAATTATTTTTATATAAATAAATAAATACAGTGTGCTCTATTTATTGCTGGGCCTTTGTCTGCCTGGTGTACCTATGTGGGATGAGCCAAGAAACAACTGAATCTGTTTTCCCTAGTTTGCATAGTGTATATATCTCTCCAAGGATAATCTAAGTTAAAATCTTTTATTAACTTAGTTTATCCTAAACCATCCTTTGGTAGCAATTATTCAGAATTCATCCCAGTCCTTCCCAGGACATTTTTCTGAGACTAGGGAATTTTATTCCTTTGTGTCACCAAGAAATGTTCCTCTTGAAATTTTTTCCTTGAAATGGGCTCTGGATTTTGTTTGTTATCAGTTTCAGAAGATGGTCTGCATTATATGTGCTGGTCTAAAACAGGAGAAGAAAGAAATGATTCTTTCTTTTTGAGCATGGTTCTTTTTATCATGGTTCACTATAGAATATTTCAAATCGAAAGTGACAGTGTGGGCTTGAGTTCATACTTCAGCCTTAAAAATATGGAAGAGTTGATATTTTTTTTGTATGTGCCTGGAGCTGCTAATACTGCATTGCCTAAGTGTTCAGGTTCTGGTAAACATTCATAAGATGGCACATGCCTCATTTGTCCTTTTGGTTCTGTATAAAGTGAAGGCTTTCAAGAGAAAGACGATTATTTGCAGGCATCATGTGTCAGCCAGAAGAAATGTACAGGAAAAGATTTTTTGGTTTTCATTGGCAAGATGGTTACATTTTTTTTCCAGGCTAAAATGTAAAAATAGATTAACACACAAAAATCTGTTTTAGTAATGTTAATATTTATGCCAACCTACTAACCACATCAAATTCACAGTGCAGAGTGATATTCTTGTCCTGTCTGTTACAGTTCCCATTAAGGCAATGTACCTGAGGCACACATGTAAATAATGGGAAAGCTTAGGAAGTTTACCACATCAGTATTTAACTCCTTGCTTTTATGATCTCGAGCAGGTTTGTTTTAATCTTTGCATTTACAAGATTATTGAACTTTGCTTTAAATCCCTTGAATTCAGATGAAGATGTAGTCAGCTGGAGTTAATTTTTTCATCTGGATTTAATTTTTAAATTGCAATTTAAAACGAATTCCTCTTCTATGATGAGGATTAATCCAATTCTGAGAGCAAGCAATGGATGCAGGCAGTGTATGGTGGGCTGAAGAAACTTCATCAGGAGTTCCTGCTTGGGCTCTAGTGAATAGAAAAAGAGTATGGAATATTTTGAGGTTTTTGTGTTTCTTCTGCTACAGAATCGTTTAAACAGTATGACACCAGTTCTGCAGCCACACCAAATACAGAAATCTGGTTTGAATCAAGATACGCATGTGTTACAGCATCTTTTCTCAGGAGAGCCAACCTGCTGGGTTTAGGCCAGGCTTTAAGCTCCTACCCATTTTTGCACCTTACTCACAACTTGGAAGACTTATCCTTAAAAAGGGACCATTATGCTCTTTTGTAGTTGGATTTTGTCATCTTTTGTCATCTGTCTTATATTTTTCACTCCTTGGCTGAATTCATTGTTCTGGAGAGGCTGAATTACAGTCTGAAAATAGTCATTAGAAACAGAACTGTTTCTTTCAGCTCAAACACCATGTGTGTATGTACATGCAGATATGTGTAAAATACATGTTTCTGACTTCAAAGGATGAATAATACAGATTTATTTTTTTTTTTATGTGAGGAGATAATGCAAATCTGTTTCTTTCTGTATAGGAATCAGATGGTGTGTGAATGTATGTGTGTGTGTCCATACAGAGCATAAAATCTGTATCTGACTCATGGGGATGATTTGTTTAAAGCAGCTATTAAAGTGCAAAACAATTTTAGTAGCTAACTTTGGCTAGCAGAGCAGATTCACCAAGGCAACGCAGAAAGTTTTGCACAAATGAAAGGAGAGTTTTCTTGCTCAGAACCCCAGTGGTGCTGTATTCCTTCCAGCCCACCTCACTGTACTTATTTTGGCTCTGACATACGCAGCTTTTCTTTTCAGTATTTGAAACTTTCAGGAGGGCACTCTGATTCATGGCTGTGTTTTGCAGTGACCAAAGCTGTAGTGGATCTTTTGGGGTTTTTTGCACAATTGAGGCTTTGAAAACCCCTGAGAAGCTCGTAATACTTTGTGGATGGGGTCTTTTCATGCACCCTGTATTTGTATGTGTGACTTGTGTTTCCTGACAAAACTTTTAGGGAATTAAATGAAAGCACAAGTTACTTGGTATTGTATTACTAATGGTGAGTCTGTTGCAAGATGATGCCATTTACTCCTGTGCAAATCCAAGGTGCCTTAAACCAGAATTTCTCAAAGAAAATGCAAAGGGATTATGGATATCCACACTGACGGAGGTGCTGGTGCATGGCTACAAATGTTTTTCAGACATTTTCATGAAAAGAGTGCCCAGGCTGCAGAAGTGTTCATCAGTATTACTCAACTGATGAGCCAGCAGACTGTGTATTTTGCTGTATAAACTGCAGATCATTTTCAGCGAGGAGTCGGACACTTTTCCACAACATACGTTTCTTCATCGCCAAATTCTATTTTTCTGTTTCTAAAGCTACCTGATAATTTTCATGTACCGTGGTAATTCTCACATGCCTAGGTTCAATGTCCTTGCCAAATGACATTCATTCCTTCACATATAACCTTTGTAACGTATTTTTTCAGGCAGTAAATAGTTTGCCATACTTCTTGGCTATGTTCTAGGGAGGAAGTCTTGATTTCCTATAAGTCTTCATAGTTCTTCTGTCTATGAAAATCTGAAGATCTGTATGTAGCGTAAAAAGGAGAGACACCTCTTCTATCAGTTTCTGCAGACATATGAAATCTAATTTATAAAGTGAGACTGCGGTAGTTCAAACTATATTGAATGTACATTATGTTGTCTTACGAGTCTCTAGGATGTTGCATGTGGTTTCCATTCTTTTATCTTTAGTGGCCTTTGGAGTTTCTGCTAGAAATTCTGAGATTATTAACTGTTTAACATTTTCTTAAGTTGTTCATCAGGAATTTCTGGCAAATGTTTGCTTCTGTTTTCTGCTTTGTGTTAAAATACCCTTTAAACCTCTGATTTTTTAATTTATTCTTTTTTAAGAAACAAAAAAAACCCTGTCAGTTGTATTTCAGGAACATTTGTGCTCATAGGACACAGTTTTCAGCTGAAAAAAAAAAAAGCCAAAGTTAGAAGCTGTTTTCATATATAAGCAACTGAATTAGATGAGTGTTGCATGTGTATTTGTCCACATAGATGGAGAAAAAAGAGGAGTGCCTGTTACAGTAAAACCAGAATGGTGTGTAAATATTTTCTCAGACAAAGAATGAACTTCCAGCTGCTGACTCTGATGTTGGATGTGTGGTTGCCTCTGGGCCATAAAACAGTGTCTTTAAGTGTTTCTGAGGTTTTTAGAAAAAAAATTATAAACTGATTCTAAGACTCTAGGTTCCTGTGTGCGCTATCCCATGCTAATGGTTAGATATAAAGAGCTAGTTAATATGAATAATGCCGTTTATCTGAACCATATGAAATACCCAGAAAAATAAATAGAAGGCTCAGAAATCAGAATCTCTCTGCTGTATTTCTCTTGCTCTCCCACCAAACTGTATGGCTGCCATCAGCAACCAGCTGCAAGCAACACATGAGCTCTCTCTGCAGCCCTAGCTGGAACATATTGCAGTAATCTAGTCTTGATATCAAAGGCATGCCATGTGGTATGAGGACCAGCGTAGGGTGGAACCATTCCCAGGATGGTGAAGCTCAGCACCAACCACATGTATCACACTTAGCCCGTGATCAAAGATCTGGTTTCAACTCTTGAGGAATCTTTTAAAGGGGGGAAGCATAGCTTTCCGGAGCATGAGCTGATGTTTTAACAGAGCAGGGTCTTGCAATTGCATTTCTAAGCTTCAGTAGATTCAGCTGCTCTGTGACACCTCACTGGAAGTTTTCTTATCACAAATGATCGCCAGGATTCTGCAGGTTCCCAAAAGTATCTAGAAGTTTAGACTGAAGAAGCACACATGTAGTGGATGTTCTGTTTTTTACAGATTGCAGCAATAAATTGGGGCATTAACATGTGAGTGCAAATGTTATAATTAGTTTTAGGTTCTTTTGCCATGCATATCTTGAGATGAAGCAAGTCATTCCTACCGTTCTTGCAAGGATCTGATTCTTTTCTATGGGTATGGCTTTGTATGGTGAAGTGTTTGGTTCAGAAAAAGTCTTGATATCTTTAATGCTTGATTTAGCATGGGTGTGTTAGCAGAAGTCATTAAAATACTTTTGGTTTCATCCTCTTCTGACTGCAGTCTGCTGCTACAACCTGCCAGCCAAGGCTGTTTCATCCTCACTTTAAACATTGAAGACTGTTTTATAGTGCTGCTGTAACTTTGTGCAGTTAATATACCTGTTAGTACAAACTTTGGGCTTTTATGGTGGTAGGTTATAACTAAAGAGGAGTGACATAGGGACAGTTAATGATAATGAATTACAAAAGAGCTCCACTAGACACTGAGGCTAATTATCAGTTTGCGACTAAAACACAGCACTCACATTATGTCCTTTTTTGGATTAAGAGGATGGATGTTTGTGCTTTAAGCATTAGTGCCTACAAATGCAAAAGACAAGCCCTGTTTACTGAGTGAATTCTTGTAAGTGTACTGAATTAGAGGAACTGTTTGCAATGCTAATATTTGAAGTAACATGCTCACTGATAAAAAGCAGAATAGAATTGGAATGCATTTAAGCAGGAAACTGATCTGTAGTACATGAAAGTTGGGGGGCCAGTGACTGAATTGGTATTAACATACAGAGTTCTGAGATGCCTAATATTTTTACTGTCTTCCCTTTTCCCCAAAAGATTTAGTATGTCCGCCAGAATTTCCAGTACTGGTGGAGCGAATTTGATTATGCAGAGCAATAGAGGATTGACTACTTGGAGTGAGACTGGAATGTTTGGGAGATATTTTTAAAACGTGTGAATAGTACCTTTTCAATTAATGGAAATGTGTAAAAAATGCTAGGGCCTCATAAAGGGGTTGATACAAGACAGAAGCAGCTTGTCCAAGAGATTAAATTCTTCACAAAGCCATAATTAGATAATACTTCATGTGCTTCTGAGTGGGAGAAATAGTTTCTCTGCCATCATTGGTGGTCTTCATGATAAGAGGAAGAATCACAGAAATCTGCTGTCAAGCTTGCTGAGTTACTGATGTAAATCTTTGTGGTTGGGTGTTGTGATTGTTCTCAAATATTTCTATTTATTTACCTCATATTCTTAAAGAGATTTGTTTTAGGTTGTCCACTGATTTACATGAAGTTGAAAATGTCAAGAGTCACTTAAAAAGGAAGGAAGCTACCAATATGATTAGTTTATCAATTAATTGCCCTTTGTTTTGGAGAATTTAGAGAATTGTAAAATTTGGAGAATTGTAAAAACCACTGAATACTGGTGAAGTTTGTAGAGTAACTTCAGCTTTCATAGTAGAGGTAAGTGCAGCATGCAGGAAAGAGCTGGGAAAAGGGCTTTTTGGAAAACGTGTAACATATCAAAACCAAGTTCCCCTGATTTTTCTGAGAAGCAGTTCAGTGTTCCAGTGTTTTCCATGGAAGCTCTTGAATGTATACCTTCAGGTCTAAATTAATTGTTTGTCCTGTAAATTGCTGACTGTGCCTAGTATTCTTGTTATGTGTTACCAGTCCTTACATTGTACAAATACCTGGCATATGAATATTGTATATTGATGTGCAGATTGGCACGTAGTGGGGACAAGGGCATGTGTTCAAACTAGACTATCATGGTTTTGGTTTAATGTAACCCTTTCAGTGCCTTTTTTTTAATTATTATTATTTTAATTTTTTCTGAGAAAACGTTAGTAGTTTTGCTGTGATAATAGTGCATATATTGTCCAATGTTTTGCAATAATTTTCCTTGTAATCAAATTCTCATTGGTGCTAACTCTTGAGTTTTATCTATGGCATATTTGGATTTCATTTTTTTTTTCCCAGGTAAAATTAGGATTACATTTATTGCTGTCAATGAATTTATACACTGGCTAAAAACTGAAGGGTATGCAAACAATTAGAAACAATAGTGTTGTTCATCATAGTCAAGCTATGTCAAGTCAGGTTGTGGCTAGGAATAAAATAAAGTTATAAAAATCTCTAGGAGGTGTCAAGTTTAATTGGTTATACCTAATTAGCTCTAAACTTGGCTGTTTCTGCTCCAGAGTAAGTGTGCACATGTAAGTAGTTCAGAGTACTTGTTGTGGTAGGTATATGTATTTTGGTGTAATTCTGCCTATAAAGGAGTCCAGCTGATTGCTGCTTCTCTAGTTTCCCAGTCCAAACAGAGGAACAAGCAACATTCCTAACCTGCAGTACTGTAGATTAATGCTACTTCAGAAAATTAGTACAGATGCTTGTTAAGCCACAGTAAACTAAATGATACTTAGCTGGTATTAAAGGAGATACCTTCTGATTTATATATTTCCAGGCATTTTAAACTGTTATTAACTGGTGATAATACAGTTTCCTCTGATGCTACAGTTCTCTGTACTGGGAATAGTTGGTATCTTTGTAGCTCAGGCAGTGAAATCATTAAATGGCAAATTTAGATGGTGTAAACCATAAAAGATGCTAAAATATGTCTGTAGTACCTGGAATTTAAACTATTGTAAACGTGCATGGATCTTCACAAGTTGCATACTATTGCTTTTTCCATGATCATTTAACAAAAGAAGTTCTCCTGAGCTCCTGAGAAATTCTGCCATACCCCTTAGTAGGAAGGTTTTTCTGTTCCAATCTTTGAAGCAGATGTCAGTCATTGCTGTTATTTAGATTACCTGGATTTGTATGCTATCATAAGCATTCTATGTGACCAGACTATTTAATTAAAATTTGGAAAAGACTCCAGTGTGACACCAGGCACACTGAGTTAACATCCACAAAACTTTTTCCCACACTCCTTTGTATACAGGGATGTCTTCTAGGCATAAAAGAGAAAATTCTGTTTTCACTTCTGCAATCTGCTAATAAAGATTGACATGAAAGATAGTATTTTTAGGTTTTATGACAACTTTTCTGGGAGAAAAGTGGAGATTGACTCACTTCAGTCACACTACCAAATGCTAATCAGATGTTTTCCATTTCTGTAACTGCTGACTGGACTTAACAGGAACCTGGGTATGAAACCTTTGCATTTCCTAGTACTTTTGTGCCATTTATATAAAAGCAAATTATCGAGATACTTAATTCACCTTAAAAAAGTACTCTTAAAATGCAAACTAAAATTGAAACTAAATATTGTAATACATGGATGAATTTTTAAATGTAAATTTTCAAATTTGTTTGAATGAAGTTATATTCATACCGAAGTTCTTAGTTATCAGAGCTACTAATTACCATTGCTTCCATTATTGTCAGTGCAATGTCTGAGTGCCTGAACACATAGGCTACTGCTCTGAAATCCTGAATTAATTTCCACATATTTGGAAAGCTGTTGCAGCTTGGTTTTTCTGTGATAAAACAAAAAGATGATAGATTTGGCATGTATATGCCCAGCTAGACTATCAGTTCCTCTTGTGGCTGCTATATATAGTAGGCTGTCTTGCATAATAATAGTGCTAGGATGGATGAGTGAGAGAGTTGCAATTGAATTTTTTCCATTACAGCTCATTTCAGCAGATGTTTTCTTGGTTTCCAAAATGACAGAGCAACACAGTACAATAGTCGAAACTTAACAGAGTTGTAATAACTTATTCAGCATGAAGTTTGTCATGCAGTCAGTAGGTTTTGGTAAAGTTCTATTGGAACTAAGGTGTGATTAATGCTAGAAAAATATAGCTGCTGTATTATTTAAAACAGTGTTTTGCGTCTAACTTGATTTCTCTGCTTTCCCTGACCTTTCCTGAAAGCTAGGCATTAATTGAAACCACTGCTAAAATGATATTTTAGAAAGTGAGCATTGTCTGATGCTAAGAATTCTGCATATGGTTTTAGAATTAAACACCCTAATTAGCAAGCAGCCAATTCAGAGATCAACAACAGTACAAAGATGAAAATGGTCAAGTGAATATTGTTACATATACCTCTGTCATTCAAACAAGCAAGTCATCAGCTGCATATCTTAATTTTTAGAGAAATGAAGGCCTGTATTGTGTGCTTGGCCAGAGTGTGTTAATACTGCACAGATGCCCTCTATTTGAAATCTCTAGATATTTCCAGCAATGGAGGTGAAATTTACGTCAGTTACTCACTGCACACTAACCAGCTTAAAAATCACTTTTCTCCATTGTAACCTAAACTTTGGGTTTACTTCCATTAAAGATTTAATTTTAGGACAGGTGAATTAAAAAAGTTAATTCAAACATAAACATCTTGTTCAGAAGCTGTCCTTCAGAAGTAAAGTGCATATAGAAGATCTTTCTTAACCTTCATGATTACCAACTAAAGATAGATCTTCACAAGCCCTACCTTGGAAGGGGCTTCCTCACTGGCAGTATAGGCCATGGTCAGGCTTTTAGGTGCTTGTTCCTTGACCTTTTTGTTGCACCAGCAGAACAGTTTGGGTGTCTGCTCTTTATTCTGAAGCAATGAACAGATTTATATTTAAAACGAAACCTCAAAAACACCAGCCCACAAAGCAAACTATTGATCTTCCATACTCTAGGGACACTTTAAACTTTTAATTCACTTGGCCTTTCTGCTGTAAGGGTCCTAAACTGTTGGGCCATCACAACTTGATGTTGTGCCCCCACCTGGAGTACTGTGTTCAGCTCTGGGGCCCGCAACACAAAAGATGCAGACCTGTTAAAGCAAGTCTAGAGGAGGCCACAAGGATGCTCAGAGGGCTAGAGCACCTCTCCTGTGAAGGCAGGCTGAGAGAGCTGGGCTTGTTCAGCCTGGAGAAGAGAAGGCTCAGGGGAGACCTTAGAGCAGCTTTCCAATACCTAAAGGGGGCCTACAAGAAATCTGTACAGGAACATTTTACAAGGCATGTAGTGACAGTGCAAGGGAGAATGGCTTTAAACTGACAGTGGAGAGATTTAGATTAGACATTAGGAAAAAAATCTTCACTATGAGGGTAGTGAGGCGCTGGAAAAGGTTACCCAGAGAAGTTGTGCCCCATTCCTGGCAGTGTTCAAGGCCTGGTTGGATGGGGCTTTGAGCAACCTGATGTTGTAGAAGGGATCACTGCCCATGGCAGAGGAGGTGAAACTACATGATCTTTAAGGTCCCTTCTAACCTGAATGATTCTATGATGTGTGCAACAACAGGGAAGGGTACACACAAGTATGTGAGGATATCTTGCTGAGTAAGTGGGACAAAGAATCCAATGTATTGTAGGCCTGTGTGATTCTAAATGAGAACATTCACAGAGGTATTGAGTCTACTTCATCTTAGTAGTGTTTTATTTGCTGCATACCTTTAACTTGATTAGGGTTTTCTTTTCTGAGAGCCACTGATGTAAACATGACAACATTTACTGTAGATTTTTAACGACAGTATGCTGCACATCTGTAACTAAAAGCAGTAGGAACCAGTGAGCTCCTCTCAAGCTTTTTTGGAAAAAGCACAGGACAGAATGACCTACCCTGACTTTTTGTACTGTGGTAAATACGTTTTTGTGTTTGTGTGTGAGTGCCTAAATAAATTACGTTCTCCATAAAATTCCATGCCAGCAAATACTGCAGGCAGACTTGAAGCAGGAGTTGGATCATTGGCTCAACAGCTGTGCATTAGAAAGACAATAACTGGAATTTATGTTTACATTAATTATAGAACGAACATAAATTTCTCTGTGTGCTTTTATTCTTCATGTACGATCTTGATTGCTTATCGTCTCTCAATATATGACACAGGCAATAAAGTCTAGCAGTCTCAGTAATGGATGTAAAAAAAAAGACTGTCTTTTTCAAAAAAGCCCTTGCAGGTCCAGTGGGGTTTGCTGCACATTTAATGTATTTTTATTGTGTACAATCAGAGCATCCTGCTGTTTGCAATGAAAAGCTCAACATATGTGCTTGGCAACATCTGGCTCTTAGCAAATGAATATCATATAATATTTTGCAATAATTAATTTCTTCAAAATAAAGTCATGATAGGGATGAGGGATGGTACTGATGGTACTGTAAAATAGAGGGTTTGTCTCTTTTAGGATCACAAAGAGTATGCCACAAATGAAACTATGGTAGATGTTTGTGTCTTTGTCCTGCTTTTGACCAGTTGGTTAGGCCTCTCTCTTTAATTCATTGCTTTATAAAGTTTCTAGAGGAAATCATGAGCCTACTGAAGTAATGGAAACTGGAACTTCATCCCTCGCTTTTTGCTGGAATTATGTTCATTTTACTGGAATTTTCTACATTATATGCATATCATTTGTTAGAGATTATGCAACTGCATTTGGTGACAATATAAAGGTGATTTTCATTAGAGATTCTCTTTTCAATATTGTACCAGGTGTCCCAGCTCTATGTTGTGGACCTTTGAAGCTAACTACTGGCCTTATATGCTGATCCTCACTGAAGACTTTGCGGACACTTCCGAGTGTTTAAAGCAAGATGTTAAGTTGCAGAGAGGTTTCCTATTAAGGAAAAGTGATGTAATGGCAGTGGAACACTGCCAACTTCTCTCCGCTTGTTTTATTTATATTAGCTGCATACCAGAGAAAATGCCCCATAAAACATGAGTGCTCCTTGCTATATTTAGCCAAGCTAAGTTACTAATACCAGGAGATTATGTTTATATGCAATGGAAATAATTATAAAAAGATTTGGGGGTATCTTACTGAAATAAAACAGGTTGGACTTGGGAAAAGTAAATACCAGATTTGCTCCTGGCACATAGAAAGACACTAGGGTATCTTTTAGCATTTACACTTGCAACATATATATTTCTGCACTGCAAAGCATAGTTTAACATTTTAATTGACCTATTTTGCTGATTATTTAAAGAACACAAAGTACAAGAAAGCTGTTTATATTGACCAGAGTCTTTTTAGTCTTAGCAGTACAGATGTCCTCACATCTAACCAATCTTGCCATATATATTCCAGTCTGAAATATTTGCATTTGTCTTCATATGGAATACAGTGTACAACTGGGGTGTTTATGTGATGTTTAAAATCTCTCTGGCATATCTTTTGTTGATTGCCTTCTTTGACTTTCCTTTAGGACTACTTTTCAAATGAGTAAACAAATTCATTTTTTAATGAGTAATTTTTTTTTTTTGCCTGGTTTATGTGCAACTCTTTGTTCTACAGCTGATGGTGTTGATAAATAATCACAAGATTTCTTCCTGACTCTAACAATGCTACTTCATTATGCTGTTAAACAATTTGACCTTTCCTATTAATTCTACTCCTACATGGTGACCCTAGCTGGGTGTGGTAGTGTTAGAACTATGGATCCTCCCTGATACTAAAGAATATTCCCCGTTAAGAGTAGCTGAGTACATTTGTTATACTGATAAATAAGAGCTGTCATAATAGTTAACTACATAATGTGTGTGGAAAAAAATGGTACCTTAAAATTAATAAATTAAATTTTTAAGTCTAATGTGGCTGTGAAACTATGTCATGTAGTATGAGATCTGCAGTTGACTCAGGAGCTACTAAGTTGTGGGCAAGGGAAGGAATTTTGATAGTGTTCTTTTGAATTATATTACTAAGGATGTGTTGAACATTTTATGTGTTATCTGCTCAAATCTGAGTTGCCTGGCTTCATTTTGAAGCCTGTGCTTTATTGGGATGACTTCTAAAGATACTTCTTTAAGAGAGTCTTTATGCATTCTGACATTTAGCATCCAATTTACACACTCTGAACTGCACTCTGGAGGTTTCACTGGCTATCTAGGAAGCTGTACTGCTAATGGAAGTGAGATGCCAAAGATGAGATGATGAGAACATTTCCCTGTGTGTCTCCTTTTGACTAGAAGAATTAGAGAAACATGACAGCAACCTGAAGCACTGCAAGGCCAGAAGGAAAAGGCAAATGATCTTTTAGGCCTATTGCAAATCAAGTACCATTGGTTTACACATCTGGAGCTTATTTTGAAAATATAAAACCATTTAATATATGGAGGATTTCAAAATTATTGCAAGATTCTGTTGCTATTTCCAAGTATGCAGATCTTTTCTCATTCATTCTGAATGATTCATTGGGGAAGTAGATCATGCTGCTAAAAAATCATGAGAAAAAAATTTGAGTCAACTAAGGGTCAAAATCCATTTCCTGCAATTATGAAGTTTGTTAATCAAGCTGGGCCTTTTGCCTTACAGATTGCTCTTGATTTCAAATATCAGATTTTAAACATAAGACAAATTTAAACAAAACAACAAACCTTGGATCATGAGATGCCATTTCTAGTATTAGACTCTTGAGGACAAAAGTTCTCCCTAGTGTGGGAGATCAGACATAACTGCTCTGTGAAGTATTGCCTGGACAGTGTACAGCAAGAAGTATGTGCTATCAGTTCTTGCTTAGCAAAGTTTATTACCCCATTTTAAAAACTAAGGCCTGGTGGATTAGTTATTATTTAAGTAACGTTAATATTGAAATCTTGAAATCCATTCAGAAAACTGAAGTCTCTGAAGGTTTATGAAATGACCAAAAATGGGCAGCTTCAGACAACATAGGGCGTGAGAATCTAATTAATGTGGTAAGTCTAAGTGCATGGGTTCATTAGACATTTGGCATGCACAGAGGATAACTGTAGGGAAATTAACTTTTTTTTCCTCCAAAGAAAAATACTAAAGCAGCTCAGTCTTTCTGGAAAACTGGGTGCTCACTTTCTCTCGCATATGCACAACTAGTTAGAGAACTTAAATGTCATTGTCTTCTTGTGCCCTTTATGACACAATGTATTAAAATACTGTCTGGTGTCTCTAGCTTTTGGACTTTCATTTAATCATTTCTTGTTCTGCAAAAAATTATCATTGTATGTTGCATGAATTGTCTAATCAATTAGCTAACCTCAAATAATCCAAAAATATTTGTTATTGTGTAACACTGCAGTGCTGTTTGAGGTTTCTTGCTGAAACAGAAAAGGATAGAGGCATCCTTCAAATGAGAAACAGAATCCATGTACTTCATCAGTTTTATTTGTAACTACAGAGTAGCTTCAGTAAACTGGTCCAGAGACACAAGGGTCATGTGGGCTGTAACACCGAGAATAACTATCTTTTAGTTCAGAGTAGAAAACTAGTAGTCAAAGGACAAAAGGTATTTTAGGCCAGTGTTTTCCAAGGAGTGAAGCACGCTTTTCTAGAGAAATTCGCATATGAAATGAGGTAGAAGGTAAAGTAATGAACTTTGGTATTGTACACCCTAGGCAGCGCTTCTGGAGCTCTTAATGGGTGGTGAAGAGGTAATGACAATCCAAGGGAAAAGGCAGGGAGAAGACAGCAGTTAAGAGTGGGAGAGGTCAGTGAGAATTACAATTGCAGACAGACCAGCATTATACCAGAGTTTGAGTACTGCTGAGAGGAACAGAGGATTGTGTGGAATCTCATGGTTCATACAGCAAAAACCATATGATCCACACTGATGTTGACTTTAGTGCTATTGGGTATTGGTAATACCAATGCAGGTATTGTCGAAATCCCTCTGTCTCTCAAGTAATGTACAAGTCCAGAAGTACATTTTCAGTATGGAGATATAGATTGTTTATTAAACCACAATCAGATAAGGTGTTTCTTTTTAATATCTCTCTCTCTTCATCTTTTTTGTATTTATGTGAGTTAAAGGATAGCTTGGAGTCCAAGCAGTCATGATACTTGCAAGATATGTTTGTTTTGTCTGGGAGGTTTTCACTGCAGGGCAGAAGGAAGGACTGGAATTAATTAAATTGTGGAGGTCAGCTGCATGCAATCAAATAGTAAAATCTGTATGGCAGCATACAAAATAGTAACATTGTAAAACTGCTATCTAGGATGCCTGTATACGTCTAAATGTTAATACGCATGAGTATGAAGCCAGAATTTCTTGTGGTATGCACACTTATTTTTAAAAGCCTTCTAGGTGGTATGGCTTATCTAGGTACCTCATAGTAGTTCATATGTCTACTCTGTACGTGTAGCGTGCCTCAGGAAGCAATACGTACAAACAAGAGTAGCTGTAGAGCGAAAAAATGTACTGAAGGCATGATATCTACGCTACACATTTCACAGTCACTGAGTTTAGGGGCTTGTGTTTTCACTTTGGACTAGTTCTAGTCTGCCTCCATAGACTGAAGCCAATTGGTGGCTGGAATTTGTTGCGTTTGTTTCACCTGACAGGAAATCAGTTCATGTTTTTAAGTGGGCTCTCCACAATGTGACTGGAGAACAAGCAAGTGAAGGTAGTGGAAGATTTGCTTCAAAAAGCATACTTCTGGTCCCTGCTAAAGGATAAGTGCAAATGTGTCCTTACTATCTTCTTAGAAGTGCCAGTCTACGTGGTTCCTTAGTTTTGGCTAGTCACCATGTTGGTTACCGTTTTATTTGGGAAAAATGAAACTTGGTACTTCCTTTGTTTTCTGTTTTTTGTTTTGGTTTTTTTTTTTTCTCTGCATAAGAAGGCTGACTCCTTTCACCCAGAGGTAAGCAAGATTCAAAACAGTTTTAGAGATGGGACCAGCCATTCAGAACCACTGGCATAGTAGTTGCCCATAGCAAGTGTTTATCATTACACAATTCACCTGTATGATTCCTTCTTTTTTTGTGTCACTATGCATCACTTAAGGCAAGCTTAATTCAGGGAAGGCCTTACTGTTTAGGTCTCCCGTACTCAAGGTTACTTGACATATTAAGAAATAAATAGTACTGTGAAGGGAATCGTCTTTATGGAATGTATTTTCACTCAAAAGTACAAAACAGATTATTTGCTCTGTCGTTTTTATGTAAAGTATTCCATTTAGGCTTTTCAGAACAATATACTGTACAGTAAGCTAGCAGTTAAAAAAGTGTTAAAATCACTTCACTTAACAGAGGAATACTATTTAAAATTGTGTGTTGCCAGTGTAAGAAGCTAATTCAAATTGAGGGTCTGTGTCCAAATGTGTGTAAGTTCAAGATAAACACATGAAGTTTCCCTTCATCTTGTGATGATAGAAAATGTGATTTGTTCTGGTCAGGTCTGTGCAGTCTGTTCAGGAGCAGAATATATTCTGAATATTTAAAAGTATAGTTTGGCTGCAGTAACATCTGTGGACTGTGGATGGATTTTTTTCCTCTGCTCAGCAATTCTGCTGACAGGTATTCATTTTTTATCTTGGAACAAGCAATGGGGAAATGACAGTAAGGTGTAGTATTCAGTCATGGAGTAAGGCTGATAGTCTACTTAGTCCTTAGGGTTTGTCTAAAACATCCTCATTATAATTATATTCATCATGCAGTTGTAGTCAATAGCTCTACATACCTAAGGGTGCTTTAGCAACATTTAGAGTATCATAATTTTTCTTGTCTCTTATACTTTGGGGGAAAATGCTTTTTAAAGTAAATAAATAAAACTCACACTTCTGAAGCACATGTCTGGCTAGATAAGAAGTGACAGTGCCCTGTAAACTCTATTTTATTCTTAAAGTTATTCCAGCAAGGTGAATGAAGATCCACATCTTGAAAGATTGCTCGTGTTACAAAATAGGTCACAAAAGTACTCATCAGGCAAATATCACTGAAATCAATGCCAGTTGCTGATAGGAAAAAAATGTGATGACCCAAAAAGATGTTATCACTCTACATGAGCAGAGAAAGTTATGTCTAATATTATAGCTTAGCCTACAAAGAGTTCTTTTCGGTTTCCTAAATACAATAGCTGATATAAGGTACATATGTCATGCTGTCAAGTGTTTTCATTTTACTGGGCTCTGCTGTTGCTGCTATTTCCTTGGTGAGTGGTGGAGTTTCCATTCTGCACTGTGAGGAGTGTAGCCCCCAGAGCATCTGCAGGGCATTAATAGATTGAGCATTTGCCAAATCTTTACGGATATATTTACGCACAATGCTGCAACACATCCAAACACTGAGGACACTTCAGCTAGTTTTCCTTTTAGGTTTCTTTGCCACAGAGTGAGTATTTTACTTAACCAGAGCTTTGTCTGTCATCTAGCCTGTCTGGGGAAAAAAGTTGAGGCCGTTTGTCCATACCTGAACAAACTCTTTAACTGCAGCTGGAGGCAGCAGCTACGTAATGTGGAGGGGGATAGTTACTTGTTCTGGTTTTACATGCCAGAGAACAATATCAGGGAAGCAATGAAAGACTGTTGTTCCTTCAATTAATGCATAAGATGGGCTTCACCAGTGCTGTTAAAAGGCTATCTAAGAAGGCATCTGGGAGGAAAAATTCTCCCACTAGATCTGCAGATGATCTCTGGTGATACCAATCCCTAATACGGCAGTAACTTCAGATACCCTCAGAAGTTTGCAGAGTGACTACACAGTTATTTGTCCTTTTAAGTATTTTTCTTTACACTGGCATAACTTTAATTGAGATTACCAGCTGCATGACAGGGATATAGTGTCCTGCACTGGTTTGAGCCCAAGATACAATTGTGTTAGGATAGCATTGGTTGAATAGGTGCCACAGAAGTTGTGGGTAATGCTATAGTGTTATTTTCACTTTTCAATGCTCTAGAGAACCAGGCTGACAGATTACTACTGTCTTTAGCAGTTGCTGTTACTTTCTGGTGCTTCTCGTTCTTCCATAAGGGTTAGTGTATGTCGTTGACAGGGTTATTTTTCTGTGTATAGAAGGACTTCAGCCAGAATGGTATAGTACTAAAACTTTATGGTACTAAGATGGTGCTGACATGTAAAGCCATTAAGCCTTTGTTGTAGTAAGAGAATCTCAGACATACATATTTGTTTCATGTAAATACCAGGTTTTATGTATTGCTTTCCTTTCCAATGGTTCCTTTTCATATGGTGTTTTAAGAATAGAATAGCTCCAGTGAGTTTCAGTAACAGACTACTGATGTGTCAGATGGCGATATCCAAGCTTCATATGAGGCAAAGAACCTGCTCAAATGTCAGAACTGTCTGTGAATACAGAATGGATGGTTAAAAGGCCTAGAATTTAGGCTCTAAAAATACCTTAAGTTCTTCAAGAAGTTTTAATACATACTTACATTTTTAATTCTCCTAAAAGCACATTGGCAGCAACTGTCAGTGTGTTAATATCTGGGCATCCAGTAGCTCTTCTATTTTGTTGTTGTTGTTGTTGTTGATTTTGATATGATGTTCATTCTTCCTCACAAAAGTATCTATTTCAGTAGTACAAACCAGTCACCTTTACGTGTAACCCAAAGAACAGACACTTGACAGGTATTGCATGTTAATATTGAAAGCATGAAGGTCCAGTTTTAAGCCCACTGTAACTGTTGGTGGGTAGTCATAAAAATAAGGAAATCTCTCAACTTTGGTGGCCAATGGTAAATGAAATATAATTTATAGAGCATCTTGTTAATCAAATATATTAATTTTAAAATAAATAAAGACAATTGTGCATGTGCTGTTCCAGTGGCAGCACTGAGAAAATGTATCATACTACATCTAGTAGAAGAAGAATGGCTGTCCATCTTCTGTTCACTTTTGGATTTAGGCTAGTACAGTTTTTTGAACTTGGATATATTTATTTTCCTCCCAATATTTTCTTTGAGTATATACCAGTCAGCACAGAATATAACCTTCCACAAGGTATAGCACAATTGGAGGCAGAAGACCTTTTTTTCCAGGCCAGTTCATTCTTGCATTCCAAGTCATGATTTCCTATACTTCATGTCAGTTCAGCTCTAAATCAAAACCTGTATTGCTCTTAATGCCTTGTTGCAATTGACCTTTTAATAATGTAACACTTCCTTCTTCCTTGATCAGTAAAACTTGTTACCTGTGTCATTTGTTGTAACTTAAATCCATCCACTGGGTATTCTGTGTACTAGTTTATAACACTGTTGAATTACTAAGCCAGACAGATTTTTGACTACCAGACTAATTCTTATGATCTAAACCAACCAGAGGTACATGTTCAGCTGTTTTGCTAAAACTGTATTGTGTCTTTATGACTTTTGGGAACAATGAATGTGCACAAGAGCACAATTTCCTTTCTTTCTGTACCCATGCTAAATGTGTTATCTCACTGGTGCATGTTTTGAAAAAAGTCCCTGCAGTGGTATAGAAAGATGAAAAATGGTTCCTATCTCAAAAAGAATTGCTTGTGTTCACTGAATGCTGGCACTATCACTACTGTTGGTTTCCTCAGTACAGAAATTACCTTGATCCCTTTGACAGATAATCAAACCATAATGGAAAATGGGCACACGTACAACTGCCACTTTTTAGGGTAGACAGGAAAGTTTTTAACAGCCAAATTGCAGCATGTTTTCTTTACAAGGGAGTTCACAAACAGTGCAGCTACAATGCAGGTGGTTTATGTTTCTCTTCTGTGTGCATGAAGTTTCTCAGATGAGAAGTCAAGCTTAGTTTCACAGTGTTCTCATAATACAGTACCTGTGTTAGCTCTTGCACCATATTGATTTTCCTGGCATTAGGTTACAATGAAATTCATTATAAACACTCCTGTATATTAACCTGAAATATGGAAAATGCTATCTGTCATGAATCTGCATTTTCAGATTGTCAAGCTTTGAAGGGCAAGTAATGAAAATGTTAAGTTTGCAGCTGGTTTAGATGGTTCCCAGTTACAGCTCTGTAGGTAATCAGCATGAGGATTAAACTGTAGTGACAACCTGCGTCTTCAATGAAATCTGTTAGTATAGACAAAAGTTATCCCTGAGTGTTTGCAGGGTAGAACCCAAACTGGTGCTGGTTTTTGTTGTCATGTGCATTGTTGTCCCCTGCATCCCCTATCTCTCTCCCCAGTTTTTACTGGAACTGATAATTCCAGTCTTGCATAAATGTGATGCCTTGCAGGATTTTAAACAGTCCACATTTCTTTTTCAGAATATAAGGGATTGTTCAGCATCAAGAAACTTAATACTTGAGTAAATGTATTTGTATTAATGCACTCTGAAAGCTGTCTGTGTGTTGCGGTTTTTGTACAAAGGGCCTTTAAAAGTTCTCCCTTTACCTTCTTGCCTTGTCATATATGTAGGTTTCTGAAAATGAGTAAATATTCCTTCAGTGGACAGTTTAGTTGGAATTACTTTTATATTCTGCACATTTATTGTCAGTACAGCCGATAATTAATTCACTGCTAGCTTATTTTTAATTTTTTTAACAACTCTCAACCATTGATAAATCTGTTGGGAAAACCTTAATTTATGTTAGGAATTTCATCAGAGTACAATTACAGATGCCACTGACTACTGTCAAATTTTGGATTAGTTGGTGTGTGCATTTCAGTCTCTTCGATAGTAACTGCCAGAGGAAGTTTAGAAAATTACTCATTTGCAACAATATTATTTATACCAGTAAAATACAAATGCTGTGGTTATAGCAAGCAAGTTCAACAATGTGTTTAAGAGCTAGCTTAACAGCTACCTGGCAAGTCTGCCATGTCAGCTGCCTGGGAGCCACAGACGCAGAAGCACTGTGAATCTGATTAAGTGCGGGAACCACAGTAGCTCCCAAGCTCCCACCACTTCTAATTCTACATTCCTTCCATGCCTACCAGCTATCCAGTTAGGCAGCCAAGGAGCAGAGAGATCCAACTGTATGTTATACATTCTGATTTTAATAAATTAATAAATTATAGGAAAAGAAAATCCCATCCTGAATTTTGCCTTATAAATACCTAAGTATAGCTGTTTATATATATATATTAACATATGCATATAAAAATACATCTAAGCATGCATACTTACTGACATGGAAGTCAGTGTTACCTGAGAAAAGCCCATGGTTTTTAATACAGTGTGATGGTGGCTGTTTCCCTTTTAGTAGAGCTCTGGCATGACTGAAGTAGTAATATTAAGTTATAAGCTAGACCTTCACTGGAAGGTGGATTTCATGGAGGTGAGTTTTTCTTACCTCAAAATAAAAATAAAAATACAGAGGATTTCTGGCATTGGTTTCAAATCTTGAATTAGGGAAGTAGCTCAAGCTTTTAAAGCTGTGGTTAATTCTGATTACTTTCATTCAAACTATTCCTGTACTTTCATTTGAGAGGTCTGTTTTGTTTTAGAACTGCACCATCTGTTTTTCAAAGGGCAGATTGCTGGTAGGATTGGGAAGGGGCCAGACTGCTTTTGCTCAGGAATGACTTGACATGGAAGTGAGCTCACTGCTCTTCCATAGATGAGATGATAGATAAAATTCTCTCCTTGAAAAAAAGTTGCTTTTCTTTGTCTGCTTTCTATTTGTTCCTTTTCTTTTGTTAAGATGAGGGCCAAAATCTGGAATTTAAGAAACTTGTAGGAAAAAAAAATATTTTATCTTGGTTCTTTATCTGTGGTGGTTTATTTCAATGTACTTTATATATAGTGTTGTAAAATGCTGAATACTTCAGTGCCATTAACATGCTTTATGGTAGACATTACCTGGATAGGGTTCATTTTGTGTATGACTGCTTCTCTCAAGTCTCGGTCAGCATCCCACTACCTTTGGAGAACCTCCCTCTCCAAGATAGATAAACTGGATAGAAGGGCTTATATATAAACTTCTGTGTTTAAAAGGTACACAGAGCAGTTTATATGGAGGAGTTGTTGATTTAACTGCAAGTAGTAGGGTGCTTCTTGGAAAAGGAGCATTGTTCCTTTAAATTTTTTATTTATTTATTTTTTAATAAAAATCTAAGTTAAAATAAAGCTGGTGGGTACCCTAATATTGGAAACCTGCAAATAAGCCTGACAGGGAACTTTCAGTATGCAGGATTTGCTGCATCCCTGAAAATGCCATCTGCTGTAATGTCCTCTGCAATCCAGTAGCCAGTTCCTATTGGGATGTACAACCGTCTGTCTCTGTCCCCTTCTCCATAGCACTGTGTCCAGGCACTTGAAGTTACATCAGTTCCTGACGGTGGTTGTTACCAGTTCAGTTCTCAAAGTCAAGGACTGCTCTATTAATTTTCAGAACAAAGAAGGTATCAGGGAACCAAAAGAAAAAAAAAATAAATACAAACAGCATTATGAAAATGGGATAAAAAGATAAAAAAGCCTATTATAGTCTAAACCAAAGATATACCTCAGAAAAATGAAGGCTTGAGTAACTATTAAAATATGCTGTATGTATTGGCATCCTTGAGAAGATTCTGATCATCTCTGTCCACTATTTTCTCATACAATCAGTGTTTTGCTTTTAAAAAAATAACATTCTGTAGCTGCCCGCCAAGAAACCTAATGTCTCTAGTCTTCACTTTGAACAACTGTTTTCAAATGTTTCTCACTATCATTACTCTGAAAGTCATCACCTTACTGAGCAGATAGCAGGTGCCCAGAACTGAACCTGCATGTGCAACTAGTCTTACAGACAAGGCAGGCCAGAAACCTCACCTCTGTTGCAACTAACGTCTGCTTCCATTGAAACACTATTGCTTTCCCATCTGCATTTCTTCAACTGTTTTAGCATATCTATTAGAACATCTGAAAATGTATGTAAAATCTTGGTTGAAAATACTTGCTATTGAAAAGCGAAAAAGGGAAATACGAAGCTGACCTTTTGAAAATACCTATGTGCTACTTGGCCTGCTTTTCAGTGAGTTGCTGAAATGTCTCAATATTTGCTTTACCCTGGTTATGACTTTAAGTATGTACTTTTGCTATTCGCTGATTGAATTTTACTAAAAAATTACTTTTAGATATCCGTTCTTACATTGTTATAATTAATTATTTGGCAAAATCAAAGACTCCTCATGAAAAAATAAGTTTTATTCTCTGTTGTTTAAACAAGGTCGATGTATTCCCTGAAAGCATGTGTGCCCTTTAAAACACTGGGAATACAAAACTTCTTTCAGCTAACTGGAAAGAGGATGTCATTACAATTAAACTAATTTTTCCTGAAATCTCATCAAAAAATTGAACTCTTTTAAATTCCCTTTGTTTCACTGCTGATGAGGGCAACATAGCAGATTCCTTTGTCTAATTTTGACTGATGGGCTCTGTATCCGTAGTACAGCAGTTTTATCTTTCAGGGACCTACCTGTGTAGAACTTCCACTGCTGTTGGTGTCACGGCAAAGGAAGATTTGCGAAGTAATTTTTCTCTTTCCTTTTCTTTTCCTTTTTTCTTTTCCTTTTTTCTTTTCCTTTTTTCTTTTCCTTTTTTCTTTTCCTTTTTTCTTTTCCTTTTTTCTTTTCCT